>PVJO010002183.1:0-152309 GCA_004026905.1 Hystrix cristata | reverse complement strand
ACAGTCCCCTATTTGTAGATCTTCTATCTATATATCTACTCATCTATCTACTTAATTACTTTTCTGACTGTATATTTTTGTTTACCTACAATTCTATTTTTCACTTAATTGGAGCTGAAGAGCATTTTGACCTGACCTTTCAAATAATGAACTGGAAAGTGTAAAATATGTTCTTTGTAAAGCAAAGTGTAGATACAAGTGGAAGAATTTTTAACACATATTTATCTATATAATCATTTATAGATTATATAATGATCTTATATAATCTAATGATACAGATTATATATTATCTATAGTATAAAATATATAGAATATGTCATATAATTAGATGATATAATAAGATTATCTATATAATCTTTTATAGAGTCTAGTTTTCTCCAATATACAATAACAAGTAGATATAACCTAATTTGTTTTTAGTACAGTTAGTATACATTTTTAAAACATTGATATGTTCTGCTTTAACTAAATCTTTTGTATTTGTCCATTTTTATTGATTGAAATAATAAAATTATTAAAATGGCTATATCATATACTGAAAATTTTAAATCTGCAAAAACAAGAGATATACAATAATAGTAGATCAAATAACAAAATGCTAACATGCACTTGTAGAAACTTGAAGAACATAAACTTCCCAGAACTAATCAAATCTGCTAACAAAACTGAAATCCATCACTTTCATTCATTAATTCAACCAATATATTGTGACCACTTACTGCGAAGTGGGCACGGTCCTGGATCTGTGAATACACGAGCTACTAAACATTGAGTTTATATTCTTCTGGGGCACACACACACACAAAATAAACAGCAAACGTGTTGTCTAAGTAAATTATTTTGAATATTTAATGGAAAAGGGAAAATGTTGAGAATAATATAGATGTGAGGCGCAGAGTCATCTGAAATATTTAACGGTACGGCCAGCGCCAGCCGTGTGAAAAGACAGAGGTCCACACAGAGTAGCGGGTTAGAGTTCAGTTATAACTCAGTGTTTCAGTGGAAACACGCCGCAGTGACAACCCACAGAAGGAAAATGCGACGGAACTAGTGTATTGCCTGACACTCGAACAACATGCGGGTCACTTTGTCTGGAGTTCAAGACAAAAAGGATGAATACCACAGCTGAAGGAAGACTGTGGGAATAAGGTGGGAAGCGGGATGGGCGGGGCACCGCCGCAGTGGGAGTGGGAAGGCGATGAGAAGCGTCGTTCTGACAATGTGCACTGTAAAGGGGACAGCAGCGACCCTCAGACTTTGCGGACAGTTCCAGCGCATCAATTCAGTGCCATAGCACTGCCATGATGGAAACGTGTCTCTCAACTCAGTGCCTGAGGTGATGGATGTCTGAACTCTGAGCGTTCAGTGTATTCATACATACAGCGTAGTTCAGTGAATGCAAAATAAGATATTACAGTGAAGGTAAATGAGAGAACAAATCCGAAATGACATTCACTTCCTTTGGCATCATGATTACATCACCATCTAAAAATTACACATACTATTTTAATAAACTCGTGCATAACTCTGTTTAGGAATTGCTGATCTACAGGAATATACTAGAACCAACACTCCAGAGTTAGTAGAGACTTAGTTGCCAGATTACCGCTGAATTTTGGAATATTATTTGGAATATAAGAAAGATTATAAGTAGCTGAAACTAGTATTGAAGAAACAAAACTATTAACATATTTTATATCCTGAAGTGATTTGATAAGAATATTATTTAGGTTTGAAATTTGGGATTCTAATTGCTTTATTTGTTCAAAATTGTGGTTTTAAATGGATCAACATATTTTCTAATAAGCACTAAAATTTAATTTCACTTATTAAAGTGCTACCTATTCTCTGTTTACTGTAACAGACTATATTCTTTTTTTATGGGGAATATGAGAATATTTTAATACTATGTAATTTCACTGAAAATTTAATGATCTGTTTCTTGTATAAAAGATAGAATACCTACATATGACTTATTTATAAGGCAGTATTGAATATTTTACTCATTTCAAAGTTTTACTTTATTTCTTCTCTCTCCTCATTCCATCTGTCTCATCTCTTTTTCTCATCTCCTGTGTATATATCTCCCATTTTTTCTATATGATATTTTAATTTTTTTTAATTCAAAGGGTCTGATTCCTATGCTGTTGTGCCAATTCAAATATATAGGGTTAATGCTAACATCTAAAATATTTGCCATAAATAGAATTATCTAATTGGAATTTTGAATACATGTTTTTCTCATATATTAATAGCATTTGACCATGAACTAATCACTGTGAGATGCAGCAAGCACGTTCTGCATAAAGTAGCTTTCTATATTGGAAAAGAAGAGCCTATGAGCTCAAACAGCAGTTTTTTAAACTGATGCATAAACTCGGATTAGTACCTTTTAAAAGAGTACTAAATGTGGATCAAATGCAGAATATATGAATATTATTAGCGATTACAGAAGTAAAATGTGATTGAAGACAATCAAAGATCAAAGAATTTGTTTAAAATTTATTTTATTTTAATGGTACATTTTAGATGTACATAGTGATGACAAGTACTCTTAAGTGAAATAAATTGGACACACATGTTTAAATACCACATAGTTTCTCTGGTGTGAGAAACTGAAAGTGTAAATAAAGACTAAAATGTATTATATTGGGAAAGGGATGAAAATGTCCAAATGGGAAAGGGAGCAAGGGAGGCGGAAAGGAACAGAGGGACAAGAGAAATAAGAAATGGAAGGAAAAAATGGAAACAAATCTTTTGTAAATAAGGAGGGAGGAGGGGGTGAAGGGAGGGAAGGGGTATATAAAAAAACACCAACAAGCTATATCATGTACAGGTACCAGTCCCTTATGATGAATATTATCACTGTGTACATCTAAAATGTACCATTAAAATAAAATAAATTAAAAAAATAAATTTCACTCAAAATCTCTATACACATATCATCTCTAAGTGGAGAAATTTGTGTTCTGTGGTATTACAACAAAGTGCTGAAAGTGAGCAGTGTTTTACACTGGTAGGAACTTTGCACTAAGAAAGGAGAAATTTATTCCTAAAAATCATTCTAATTAATAGAACAAAATTATGGTTTTAGTTTTTCAGTGTTGTATCCAAAGCTAGAGAATATCATCCCAGTCATCTCTTTACTTTCCACTGCTCTTTCCAGAAAAAACATGAAAATTTTTCCAAATCATGTAGTTTACACTAATTCAATTCTTGTCTCATCTGTTATTGTCAAATGCACAAAACATTAAACTTACACATTAAAATTCTTTGATTCTATTTCCCAGAGTGTGTAGTGTAATTCCATGTGGTTTTACATATGTATTTTCCATTCCATACTCTTTTGGTTAAAATGCAGTTACTGTTGGTATTTTGGCTTACTTCTTATTTCTGTTTCAATGAATATTTACTTTCTTGGTTATCTAGAGCCCTAAACGTGGTGGAATAAATATATATTGAAAAATTAAAGTATTTTCTATTTTAAAATACAAATTTTTCAAAATTTCAGATATTTCATTGAGAAACGGGTACCTGAACTAACAATCATCAAAATGAAAAATAGAAATGTTAATATAATAAAATATACTTCTAGTAACATAAAATGCATAGGCATAGATATATCAATATACTAAAACCTGAGATTTAGCATCTGCTGGTGAGGGATAAAACAAAAGCTCATTTTATTGAATAAATTATAGTGCCATTCTTGAGAAAATCCACTTTAATATAAATGCTTTGAGTTTTTTTTCTCCTAGTATATTTCCTATAACTAAACCTCTTACCCACTGGACCTTTTCCCGGCCTTTTTATTATAAGTAATAAAATCATAGAAATACTCTACACTAGCACTTTGGAATTAGACTTGATTTCCTTCCTCCTTTGGAGTTTTATAATTATCTCCCTAAAATGTTTTTGATTATTGTAAAAGAAAGAAATCAATCCAAAAATCCTAATGAATACGACTCCCTATTTCTTCCCCCCAAAACAACAAAACGCAACACTGTTAAATAGTGATCCAATTTAAACATAACACTAAAGAGAAAAGCTGCTAAATATTAATATTTCTCTATATGAACACACTGAAACAATGAATTGTTAAATATAAGTAAAAATGAAGATCAGGAAGACATTAAGCATAAAATTGATTATTTAATGGCAATTATGGTACATAACAAAATGTAAGAAATAAATGAAATAATGCAACTGCAGAAATATAAATTCTTCATATGTGGGTGTTCAAAAAGTTGATGGGAATGTGTGATCACTAGAGGTTGGGAAAAGTGGGGAGAAAGATGGAAATGGAAATTGTATAATGGGTAAACACAGATAGAAGTATAAGTTCCATGTTAAACACAACATCAAGTAAACTGTGGTTCAAATAACCTGTTACACAATTTATGAAAAACTAGAAGAAAGGAGCTAAAGTCTCCAAATATGAAGTAATAATAAGCAAATGGAAATCTAATAAGACTGATTTTATTAGTACATACATATTGTATTATGTATCTTACAATGCCACAGATGTATTCATATCTTTAATCAAAAACTAAAAAATGTGGACATAGAAATTTTAGATTCCCTTTCCATTCTTTGATACAATATACACATTAATTATCAAATTGCACCCCAGAAATTTACACAATTAAAATATGAAAACAAAAATAATAAAATTATATAATTACTTACTGGTGAAATAGCAAATATTTCTGCTCTGCTTGGACATAAAAATAAAAATTGAAAAGGAATGAGGGTCACATAAGGAATCTTTGTGATGATAGCTCTGTTTGATAGGTTTATTATAGCATGTTAATATCTTAGTAGTGATATTTCAATGAATGTTTCCAAAGTGTTTCTATGGAAGGATATTGGGTAAAGAGGGCATAGGATCCGAGACTACTTTACTCCGTTGCATTTAAATCTATAATTATCCACAAATACAATTTTTAACTAAAAATGAGACAGAAATATTTGCAATACTTTGGTGATTTTTATGGCAATTATATTCTTTCTAAAGTATCTCACAATTTTAGGATTAAAATGATTATTACAATTCTAATAAATTGGATGGAAAGTCAAAGGAAAGTATTCCATAATGATGTAGAGAATTTTTAAATTTTTTGTCAAATGAAATATTTAATAAATATTTTTTTGAATGACTACTTTTAAGAACACCTTAAAAAGTGTGTTGAGAATCTTGGGGCCATCTCAAGAAATAATTATTCTTTGTCCTATTAATATGATTTATTAACTTGTTTATTTCTTTTTGTTCTAAAGTAAACTGTCCAATTAAACAGAGATACAAAGGTATTCTGGCTGTAGGATGTAGACATGGAATCTAGATTCATAAAGAGATGTATTGAATCATTCAACACGAAATTTTATTAACATCTTTGCTGTATTATTGGTTGTAAGCACTGTCTATCTTTTCAGACATGTTTGTCATAGGTGAATTCATACACAGCAATTATAGCAGAACTTCGATGCTGGTCTTTTGGAAACAGAAAGATGTTGACCTATGATTTCTTAGAATTTGCCTTGCAAATGCTTTACTCCTTCTGCATGGAGTATAACAAACATCCTTTTCTGTGAAGAGTTGAGTCCAAGTGTAAGGAAAACCCAAAGAAGGCTGGGGTGGAGTAAGTAAAATTGAAAGCCGGAGTTGGATCATTGTAATGTTTTGTTACACTGCATGTGTGCAACATTTTCTTTTATATTTTTGAATAGTTAGAAGTCTTAAATCCTTTATATCAGTAGATGAAAGAGAAAAATCTTAATATTTGCCGCAAGTTGTCTTTTCTTATATTTTAAAAGTAAAAGTTTAGATGCTGTACCTAGACAATAATGGATTCCTTTGACCAATGCAAATTGGACTCAACACCTAAGCACCATTCTTCAATTTATCTTAATTATCTGAGAAATCAGGAAAAAATAATGCAGGATACTAATTTTGAATATTATAGATAGACTTGATGCTAGTAAATATAGAGTTATGATAAAAATAAAAGTTCCAAACACTCAGAGTGAAGTTTTACTGGATTACTTCTAATCACTTTTATCACATTGAAAGTTTTATGTAGTTACTGAGCCAAAATGTTTTCTCATGAGTTATTTCTAGCTATTGACCCTTTATATTTACTTGACTTAGTTCTGATGTATTAAATATTCGGGTTTTTTCAAATACAAAAACCTACAGCAGGAATTCTATGACGTTTTGGTTCTTTCAGTTTTGATGTTTTAAATTTGCCGTCACTGAAATGACTCTTCAATTAGCACTTCTCCACCGAGCAAGACATCCCAGCCTTGTTGTTCGGTAAGAACAGGATTAGTTAATGGCCTATGTGTTGTTTTATGGATAATGAATTTCATCTTAAGTCAGATGTTCCTGGCATGTGAGCATGCCAGAGTATAAATTTTAAGTGAATATTAAACTAAAAAGGAAATATAAACTGTCAAATCAAGCAACTATACATGAAAGAATAACAACAGATGTCAAAATCTTCATTGTAAGTAACTCCTCTTCAGAGAACATCTAACAGGTCAGCTGGAAAATGATAAAACTATGAAAGTGTTTATAATTTGTGATCAAAGTTATAAATAAAATTCTACATATGTCTTTTATGGCATTAAAAGGTAGATATATCATCCGATTTTGAAAAAAATTAACTGTACATAAATACATTATCAAGATGCTGTTATAAATGTTACCTTCACACTCTGATTTTAATATAAATTCCCATATTTACCAGGATACCCAGAGGTTGATAGGTCGATTATATTTTAAAATAAGTCTAGTTATGTTGCATCTAAGGAATATCCATACAAATGAGAGTTTTGATGTCACTGAATATCAAAGTCAAATGTTGAAAATTTTTCATTTAAACTGATTGTGTTTTTGTGTCAGCACAATCTACTGTATTATATTCTAACACAGAGTGTTAAATTCTTCTGGAAAAAATATAAGCATAAATTTCAGAATGAGATCGTTCTGTCTCACTGTGCTTAAAGCGTACAAACGCCATTGGAGTGTAAAATCAATGAATGAATCTTGATGGAAGCACTATGCTGAACAAGTTAGGAAAATCAGAAAAAAAAATAGTGTTTTAAAAACTTTCTTGAGGAGCTGGGGATTTAGCTCAGGGATTGGATTGCTTCCCTTGCAAGCACAAGGCCCTGAGTTCAATACCCATCACCAATAAAAAATAAACAAACAAACAAACAAACAAACTTTCTTGAAAATAAAATGGCATGCTCCAAGAATTTGCAGAATTATTCATAGAAAGAAAAATTAACCTTTGTTGGTGGGGGGAGCCTTCAATTGAACTCTAGAGGAAGAAAGGCCAAGGAGCACGCCATTATTTTTATAGGAAACATTTAGATAAATAAGAATTAAATTGCTCAGTAAGGTGACGTAAGACGGGTTTTGTGCTTGGCAGGTGATACTTTAGAAATAACATAGATATTTAAAAGTTAAGAAGAAGGAGGTGGTGAGGACGGAGTGAGCAGTCAGAGCGGTTGTGGGAGGGTATAACCGGTCCCGGCGAAACCCTGATAGAACCTGCCTTCTCTCTGGGACGGGCTGACCGCTGAGACTTCAGACGCAGTAACACATCAGCATTGATTGCCTATATTGTAACTGACCACTGTTGCTGTCAAATACTCAATAATGATACAGCACATGAAATAACATTTTTCAGAGATGTTCTGACCAATGTAGGAATTAAGAAAGTGGGCCACTGGGTTCTGCTAGTATTCTGTAGGAGTTTGTAAAGAGGCCTAACGTGAGTGACTAGAAGTTAAATTAAGTCTTTTAGCTTTAAGGAACAAGTAGAAGCAGCAGTCTTCTCAGAGTCAATCAACCGTTTCCTCCCAAATATCCCAAAAAATCATGAATGCAAAACACAGAAATTATAGCCTAACAATATCATAACAGTGTCTACGAGTATTGATAATTTGCAAAATGAATTATGATTTAATATTACAGCACTGCATGACCATCTTTTTAATTTGTCTTATAAAATTTTAGGGAGGTCTGAGTAGTTACAAGGGAGAGAGATGGGAGAAATCACCAATGAGGAAAAATATATATATATATACATATTATGAGATGAGTTGAATACTATATTTTTAAATGAAATTATAGATTTTCCTATGGTTCTAAATAATTCAAAAGAACATACACAAAATGTACTCCATTTTGAGACGTTTCAAATAAGTACAATATATTTTTGCAAACCAAGTTCAGACATGTCCTGAATGATTCTCGTCCGCTTTCAATTTAACTTCTAAGAGAATGAATCACTTTACATCGTGTTCGGTGCTAAAACAACATGACTTTTTTATTGCATAATTATTGGGCATGGCAGGGTAAGGTTGTTTCATCCTTTTCACGACTCTCGGGTGTATGATAGATTGCAACTATGTACAGCAGCTCTAACTAGAAACACTCGATGCATTTCTTTAGTTTGTCAGTGTATGTTTGCTTTACAAAATCTTCAGAAGATGTAAGAGAACTTGAGTGACGGCAAGAAGCATTTTCAATAATAAGGTTCATTGATCTTTGCATATAATAACTATAATCCAAAATATCATAATGATTTTAAAGGATCCATTTACAAATTTGAGACAGATTCCGTAGACTATAAACCAGCACATGATATTAGATAAGCTGATATTGTTTTAATAAGACTATAAAACAAACATCTAGCAATTTTCAGAACTCACTGTTACTTTTAACAGCAGAGTAATTGAGTTTGATGTTTTAATACAGTAATCTTTACGCATAGGTTTCACGATAAACACGAAATAACTGATTGTAATCTTTAAAAGTTTCTTTTTATTTTTAAAACTTAACTAAAATTTTTCTCTATTTTTATTTTTACTCATCCCTGTTTGCAGTACATAATGATCATACTCCTCGTGGAGAGTTGGTACCTGTACACGACATGTGTTAATTCCCTTTAACCCTTCCCTTCTTCTTCCTCCCCACTTCCTGCATCTCTTGGTTCCCGCTCCTTTTGCCAAAAGATCTACCTCCCTATTTCTTATTTTCTATCCCATGTAATTTGGAAGTTTGTGGGTCTGATTTATTTCACTTAGCATTAAGGTCTCAAGGTGAATCCATTTTCCTACAAATGATGCAAATTTACCTTCTTTATGACAGAGATACGTACTGTTTCATCTTCCCTTTCATTTATGACAATTTAAAACAAGCTGATATATACAGAAGATGCTAAGCAGAAAGTATTCTTTTAAGGATATATATCAATGAGAATAAAATTTGACATAGAAACTTATTTCTAGCACAATAATAAATAGCTAAAGAGGAAGGAAAATCCTTTAAAATTGTGTGTGTTCTAAACAGCACTGAGGGCAGTGTTAAACCTTGGAAGTAGTAATTTCGTTGAAGCTACTGATCAATCAGACTAGGAATTATACTACACAATTGGGAAAAAGAAGGATGATATGTTTTATCTCTAAATCAGTATTTTACACATCTGAAACTGACAGGTTATGGAAAATTATCAATATTCATTTCTTAAAAATGTTACATTAATACAAATTATAATCTATTTTCCACTTTTTACATATGGGTAATTTCCAGTTTTAAAGTTTCAAATGATTAATATTCTGCACTCATTCATAATTTTATGATAAACGATTCAACAATAATATTTACAGTAATCGACAAAGTTATGATTCACTGTTATAATAATTTATTTTTGTGGTGAAGTAATGAACTATAATAATAGTATTTAGATATTTTGTTTGTCAGGCTTCTGTTCTATCAGGTTTTCATTATATACTAAAAGGTAGTTGAATGACTTTCCATCATACCCATTTCTCACTAGCAAAGTCGTGGAAGACAAGGAGGCTGTGCAAAGAGGCAGAGAAAAGCGGGGGGGGGGGCTCCAGCCAGGTGGACGCATGCGCGGCAGAGCTCACAGGGAAGCAAACAGGAGAAACGGAGGCGATCAAGGGCAAAATATTACTGGGAACTGACAAGCAAACATTAATGCATAATGGGTAATAAAATTTTAAAATGGGGGTCTCCCAATCTGAAAGGTATTAATTTTTGTATTTTTATTGCAGGCTAGAAGACACGAAAATTGTATTACTGGCATTTATGTCATTTAAATATCCATAATTTGCTTGAAGGAAATAAAAAAAAATGGTCAGCATTATTCCACCTGGTGCTGACATCATTCTTCCCTCAAAAATTATATGATTAAGAACGTTTAGTTCTTTCAGATCATATGTTTTAGTAGTGACCTTGATTAATGAATGCATTTTTCTGTACGCATGCATGTTCTTTCATTTCCAAAATATTTTTTGTAAAGACAAAAAGCGTGTGTTTTATAATATTTTTAGAGTAACTTGGTATAAAAAATTAATATCTAGATATAGTCACTCATTTGAAGCTATCAGAATCACAACCAATAACATACACACACTGAAACGAACCACACTCACTCCACTGTTTGTGTATTGCATTGGGTACCATCAATATACTATCTTGTGGTAGTGCACTAATGGCTCCTTTCTGTATAACCTCGAATATGGCTTTTGTCTCTTTCGCTACATATATTTTAAGTTTTTAACATGACTTGCCAATCTGAAACTTAATAATTAGGTAGTAATGATTTGTTTCATTTTAAACATCATAGCTTATATATGCCCTACAATCAATGAACACAGTCTATAAATAGCTCTTTTTTTCCATAACATCATCAGACTAATTATTGATTATCCAGTAAGTAGCATGTCCTCATATGTGTTACATATGACACATAATCTCAGCTGATTATAATTTTTGTAAGGAATAGAAGTTGTTACTTAATATTAATTCAGAAAGAAGCAAAAACATGTTGTACCATTTTCCTTTCAGATATTTCGATTATTTAATTTTTTTGGCAAAAATTGCAAATAAGTTTTTAAAATAA
This sequence comes from Hystrix cristata, assembly GCA_004026905.1. Classification (NCBI taxonomy): domain Eukaryota; kingdom Metazoa; phylum Chordata; class Mammalia; order Rodentia; family Hystricidae; genus Hystrix; species Hystrix cristata. Next base: position 141,366 of record PVJO010002183.1, on the reverse strand, counting down.
CTGCTATTATTTCCACTATGTATTTGAAACAATGTTATCTGGTTCCAAACAAAACTAAAATAGAGAAATAAAACAGTTATTAATGTTAATTTTAAAAGTTCCAAAATTTAAATTTGTCCGTGAGTTCTATTTAAAATATTTATTTCCAGCCAGGCGTGGTGGCACACGCCTGTAATCCCAGCACTCGGGAGGCTGAGGCAGGAGAATCACTGTGAGTTGTAGGCCTGCCTGCCCTACATAGTGTGTTCAAGGGTAGCCTGAATTACACAGGGAGACCCCGTCTTAAAAAAAACAAAACAAAACAAACAAACAAAAAACCAAGAGGTCCTCATTTCTCTGGTATACTGTGGTGCACTGACAAGGTCCACGTGAGCAGGAACGCCCAGCTGGACTGAGTTGGTGTGATGGTTTTGGGCGTAGAAGATCCACCTGAGGATTGTTGCCGACACACCATAAAGGAGAACGGGAGCAGAAGATAGTCGTGGGCTGTTTCCCAGGAGAAGCTCTGCTGAGGCTTGTTCTCCCAAAGGGGACTTGGCTGTTCTCATCGAGGAAGGAGTGTGGGGCCTTGCTATCATTGGGGATGGCTGTTGTTGCTTGCAGGGGGAGCTCTGGTCTTCATCTCTGCTGCGAGCATCATATCCTGGTTCCAGCATAGATTTCTTCAGCTTTTTAGTGCAGACACAGATATACGTGGGACATGGCTGTGCACTCCCAGCCCTTGATTGGATCTTTTGAGTCTCCAGTGCATAGACAGACATTCGGCACTCTCCTGCATTTGGCTTATGCGTGAATGTTGTAACTTGTAAATGTCCTGTATTAAATCTGCGCTCTTGCAAATCATTGGCTCTAAAAAAGTAACTAATACATATACTGAAATTATACTAAAATAGTATAAACTGAAATTTGTAACCAATGTGCTTTGAAGCACTTCGGTTTTGTGTCTTGAGGGCAATGTGTTTAGATTGAAATATTTTGTCAATCATTTAAAAATATCCTTCTGATAAGCTCATTTGCAATCACATAACATTTAATTTAACCTGGTACAAGATAAAAACCTTTATTTTTCTTTTCTATACCCCTGAGATCACATTTAGTGAACTAAATTCCACACAGTAGCCTAAGTCCAAGAACTGTCCCACCTTAAAGGAAAATAGCAGTCTGGAGGAAGTGAATTACAAAAGTCACCTCTTTGCAGTTTGCACGGGATTTCTTTAAGGACCAAAGGAGATAATAAATACCTACATGTACTTTATAGCCGACATACATTTATAGGAGATAAGGATACCTTGAAGAGAAAGCTAGCTTTGTGGAAATTCATTAGTGTGTAAAAGCACAGTTAAAATGCATCTTTCTGATTGAGCTTTTATCTGCTGTTTATTAACTATAAAATTACTGATTTTTTAAATATCTACTGCTCTTTTAAATTAGAAAAAACAGGGCTGGGGATTTAGCTCAGTGGTTAGAGTGCTTGCCTTGGAAGCACAAGGCCCTGAGTTCGATCTCCAGCACCAAAAACAAATATAAATAAATAAATAAATAAATAAATAAATAAATAAATAAATAAATAAATTAGGAAAAATGTGCTTATGTAGTAGCTATAGCTGAGTGTTTGTAATCAAAATACTTATTAAAATTTTTTCTCATAAAAACTTTTCCCAGGTACAAATTCTCAAGTATTTTTGAGAATGTGTATGGAAAAAATATATATATATGTGTATATATACATACATACATAAACATATACATATGTAGAAATGGAGAGGGCATTTTTATTTAAATTGTTTTTCATAAAAAATAAGATTAATAGATATGTATCCTAACTTACGCATCCCAGTAAACACATTACAAAAGTTTGTACAATTCCACAGTGTACAATACAGGTCAAACAAGTGATTATTGAGTTTCTGTGGTGAAAACCACTTACATGATAATACACTTATTGACTTAATCTAAAATTGCAGAATGACTGTTCTTTATAACACTTAGTGCATCACAAAAGCCTCTTTCCCTTTAGAGATATTCACTTTTCTACCACTGTGGCAATATATAAATGTCAGGAGTTTTTGGAAATGTGAAATTGAATAACTTATACTGGCCTTGCAATGAACTGTGACTTAAAGTTTTGCCTGAAAGATCCTGAGCATTTTTTTTTGCATGTTAATGTGCTTGATGAGATTATACTTTTAAGAATTGAACACATTATCACAGCTCTTTAACATTTATGTGTGTGTGTGTGTGCGTGTGTGTGTCTGAGTAATGAGAAACATCATAGTCATTAATAATTTGAAAAACACAATTTTAGCATGACACTTACACCTTTAGATATAGGTGTTACTTTTTATCTTTTGTAGGGGGTGCTGGGGAGCAAACTCAGGGCCCTGTGCTCACTAGGGCAAGCACTCTATCATGGAATCAAATCCCTAACCCCACTTCTCACCTTTTAAAATAGATTTCTATAGATGAATATTTAGAATGAAAATGACAGTAGAATACACAATTGAGGAAGTTCTTCTTAAACTTGAAGAATTTAGTGTTTCATGAGTGATTGCCAGCTGGTTAATGCATTAAAGGATTATCCCTCATGGGCAGTTACTTAATTTTTTTTTCTTTTAATTTGGTTTCATTCCTGAAAAAGATTATTTCCACATGAGATGTGCACATTTCATTCTCACTCTGCATGAAATTAGGGTTACCAATAGGGATGGATGAGCTTTACTTTTAAGAAAATGAGCATAAAACTAAATTTTCTTCCAAAATTGCAATACTATTTTAAATATTTTCTGAGAGAACAAGCAAATTCAGATAGCAATGCTCACTTTTTGTAACACATTATACAGTTTGGGTCAGAGACAAAGGATTAGGTTCATCTACCAAGTGAAGAAATGCAACATCTTTTCTTTTACTACGCATTTGTAAATAAAAGTTTTGCAGACTCTCTTTGTTCTGTTGGAGGAGGAAAGACTGAACATATTTTGCATATCTGGGTGAGACTTGTAAAGATTTGGCAGAAGCAACTGGAAACTTTGCAGCGATGGTGATGAGGTTTTGATCAAAGGAGTCTGAAATTAAAAGGCCTCCTTAGCAACACAGTTTAAAAACCTAAAGTTGAGCAGAGGTACATGTACAGGTTCACCACATGTCAGATCCTTAGAACTTCAGAGATGCAGCCAGGCTGGACATAGGTCAACATACAGAAAGAGTGTGTGTGTGTGTGTGTGTGTGTGTGTGTGTGTGTGTGTGTGTGAGAGAGAGAGAGAGAGAGAGAGAGAGAGAGAGGGAGAGACAGAGACAGAGAGATAGAGGGGTGAGGATATGCAGATGACAGGTTGGAAGGAAAGAAGGAAGGAGGGAGGGAGGGGGAGGAAAGAAGGGTAAAAAATGTTGATTTGCAAAATGAAGTCATTTTTCATTTATATATTGGTGCAGGTTCTAGTTAAAACTTTTATGAATCATTAGAAGAGAGTATAACATGCTTTTATCATTTTATTGACTGCAACACCGAAGAAGGGAAATAGGTTCACCTAAATTTAAAGGAACGCTGCTAAGCAAGGTAACAGGAGTCTGCAATTCAGCTGCCCCTGGCCTGAAGTACAACTCAGCCTGCAGCAGCAGCGCTGTGGTGCCTTGAAGACGGTGGATGCAGTCCCAGCTGAGCGAGCAGGGAGGGGTGCAGATTTCATGTACGATGCCCATTTGTGCAAAACAAAGGGCAGCAGGAATGGGGAATGGGAATTCATCTAAGCAGATTGCACAAAACTCAATAATTGCATGGGGAACTCCAGTACTGGGTAAGAATGGAAAACTTGGCAAATACATGACATCAAGGATCGATATACAGGAAAAACACTACTATAAGTTAGGGAGTCATATTTAACATGTCCATATTTACATCATTGTCTTCTAAAATATATTCAAAAATATATTTATAATGTATACTCAGTTATCTAGTAAATATTTCTTTATATTTTGGGTCATCTCTATTTCAAAGGTTATAAATTTACAATATGTAAGAAATCCACCTAAATTGTTAACTATGTGATATATTGCAAAACTGATACCTGTATCAAAAAAAAGTTTTGAAGAATAAACATTTTCAATACAGATGGCTTTGTTAATATGTAGTTACGTGAAGAATAATTTAAAATCTTTGCATGAATATATTAAATTCTACAAGAATGATGTAGTATATAATACAAAAACTTCAACTGTCATAGAATCATTTCCTGCTCATGGAGATATTCATAGGTAGAATATATCTTTTTACTGAATGACACGTGTAACCAGACACCTTCAGGTCTTCTAAATGCGCAATGCAGAAGGGAGGTGGAAAAGAAAACCTTAGAAAGGGGATATTATTCAGAAGGTCCAAGAGCTGAGACTATTATACTGCTTTTTTTGAGAACTAGACCTTCCATAAATAAAGGAGACACAGAGGCGTAATGCCTAACCAAGGAAAAAATTCTATATTATAGAAGTAAGAAAATGAATGTTATGGGGGGGCTGACCAAATTTAGTAGAATTAGATAATGTCTATACTTTATAGCTTCACATATTTTGCTTACTCTTTAAAATTGAAGCAAATGTAACAAGCTAGAAATTTTAGCTTTAAATAATTAGGGGAAAACGAGGCTAGCATAAAATCCAGTAATTCTAACACACTACAGGTGTTTCCTTCCATAACTGGTGTCTATGTAAATTCAATAAACTCTTGAGAAGTATCTTTATTATGTTTCCCTATTATGTTTATCCTGGATATAAAATATATTTTTGCTGTGTTCCGTGTTCCATGTTCCAGGTACGCGATAATGTGCTTTTTATATTATTACTTTCTGTCTGAAAGCCGGAGGAGTTCAACTAATTAACACCCAAATATTTTAAAGAGTGATAATTAGAATAATGTCATTTAAAAGTGTGTTTCATAATAACGGTTAAATATAAGGATAGTGTAGGTGACTGGTTTCATTTCAAGTAACACATGTGTACTAGTGACTTCGTAACTTATAAACTTGTGATAACTATGATACTTAATTATCGATGTACCTTAGAAATATGCTAAGTAGAAAACAGCCAGTTGTCTGAATCTTATTAAGGGACATTATGTGGCTTGTGATGGGAGAAATTGAGGAGAGAGAAGTCAAACATGAAAATTACAGAATATTTTTCACTACACGGAGAAACTTACTGAAGCCGGTCTGGAAACCTAATGCCTGTGAAAGCCTTTACTCTCCTGTCAGTACCTTGGCTTTTCTTCCAGCTGTCTGTTGAAGCCCTTCTTCTGTTATTATAAACACTTCACAATGACACTGTCAATTATTCTTATTCTGTCATCTGTTATTAGTCTCTGCAAGACTCAGAATTCCAGCAGAGCTTCAACTCTTCTATCATATTGCCATGTACAAGAAGTGTCTGCTAGTATGTAGAACATTCATATCCACAAATGCAGAATGAAGATTTGAAAAACACTAAAAAAAGAAACATTTAGTGTTCACTTGTTATAAATTTAAGAAAACCATTCTCAGAATACCTCGCCATGAACTGATCGTACTGGATACTAAGTATTCGTCAAGTCTTTAAATCAGTATTAAATAGTTTCAATTTGTAGGACCTTGGATAGCTCCATACTTATTCAACACAGTTGAAAGCAGAGGACGTAGTCAATATAGTTGAAGAAGTTATAATCAAACAAGGGAAGAGAAGGTAGTGGGACTTTAATGCTCAGTCCCCATGTCTATGAAATACGGTTACTAGTGGACCTCAGCTTGTGATACATTTACGACTGGGCTGAGTGATTTTCTGTATGGAGACCCTGTATTCTACAATGTACCTATATCAAATGGGAGTATTCCCTCGAAAAACTGTTGCCTAGATACTCAAAGTTATCCTTTGTTTTTTTAGAAAAATCTGAGAAGTTTTTTCATACTCTTTGCCCATACTTCAATTACTTAATTCCCCCCACAACTCTTTGTCCTGGCAGTCTTGGAAAATAAAATTTGTTTAAACTATCCTAAAATAGAACAAGGTGATTTAACTAAGGGGTCCTGGCGATATATTCTGAGTCAGTCATTCTTATGGGCAGGGTCGACGAGGGCAAATTTCAGGTCTTCTAATATTGATTTTTAAAATTTAAAAAGTCTTGAGAAATTATTTATAAATTGATGTCTAGACTAATATTGTTATTTATTCAGCATATTTATTATGTTTGAGTTTTCCAATTTTTTTTTTTTTTTTTTTTTTTTGGTGGTGCTGGGGATCGAACTCAGACCCTTGTGCTTACAAGGCAAGCACTCTAATCACTGAGCTAAATCCCCAGCCCGAGTTTTCCAATTTTTTTAGTTCATACTTACTGGTTCATATTTTGAGCAGATTGGAGGTGCTATTAATCACAAAAGCCTCACAGTATGTTTATAAGAAATGGATGATTACTGGTATGACTAATATAACACATTACTACAAATTTAGTGGTTTAAGAATTATTTGCATAAATTCTTAACAAATTCAAATGAGTCTAACTGGCTAAGATTAAGGTTCTAAGGGACTATGTTTCCTTCAGGAGGCTCTGGTAGAAAATACATTTTCTTGCTATCTGCAGCTTCTAAAGGTTGGCCGCTGCCTCTGGGTCTTCAGCCTCCCCATCTTGAAGGACAAAAATGGCTTGTGACAGTGTATTTCTCATATCATATCAGTATCACTCATCTACTCCCCTCTTCCACTTTAATTGGTGCTACATTTACATCAGACCCACCTGAATACTCTAGAATAATCCTGGATAATCTAGTATAATCTCTTACAGACATCTGATAAGCAGTTTAATTCCATTTGCAATATTACTTTCCTTTGCAACGTAACCTAACATATTCACAGATTCCAGGGATTAGGATATGGATATCCCTAGAGGTGGGGGCATTAGGCTGCCTGCTACACTAGAGGAATCCAATACCATAGACAATCCAATGTTTTTATACTACATTTAACAACCTCTTACCAGGACTTAAAGCTAATGTCTTGTCATTTTCACTGTTCTTTAAAGGGAACAAGGCCACCTACAGAGAGTTGCCTTGCCAAGTTCTAGATCATGCAGGATTTGGAATCTGCCCCCTGCCCCCCGCTTTCCTGCTGAGAAACCTCTAAACAGAGATACAAAACTGCTACCATTTCTGAAGACCTGAACTTTTTATAAGACTGTTAGGATAAGTAGTTCAACTCCTATCAACACAAACCCTCTCCACGGCTTTGTATGTATAGCCCAAGTTTTGTGCAGGGCTGTCTCACTCGCTTTCTTCACCTCCAAAATCAAGTTCAAATACACAAACTGGCATGGGGTCCCAGAAGCCACACCCAGAAAACAGGAGATAAGACATATACTCGATGCTTTTACTCGCAAACCCTTTCTTATCAATCCTGCCTAGTCCGATCACATGAACTGGGTCACAACTCACAGAGAAACCCCAATTTAAACATGGGTGTTATTGATTATCTCAACTTATTTCAAGGGTGTTATTATTAGATTTTCTATCAAACATGGAAATGAACAACTCAAAAGAAAAAATGAGAACAATATGAATAGAGGCAGTTCCCAAATGATTGTTCCGTGAGACGCTTATCTTAATATAAGTCTTCCAAGCAGGACTTTACCTCAGCATGCCTCGGGAGGGCCACGGCAGACTCTAACAGCCACCCGATTGCAGTATTTTACAACACCACATTCGAAGCTGCCTAGTTAAGTCCTGTCACATTTCAATATTCCATTTGCTGGCTAAACATATACTTTCTTTTCTATTTTATCAATGAATCACTTCCCTTCTTCATGTGTATTCACAAGAAATGGCAAAATTCCCCTTGCTCTTTTCTTCTTTGTATGTGTTTATCAGAAAATCAGGTAATTCAATCCATACCATGTTATTTTAGTGTAGAGTTCTTAAATTTACCAACCTAAGAAAAAAAACTAACTAGAACTATCTGAATACAGATAATGAAATATTTCATAATTAGAATTATTCATATATACATACGCAGAAGTTTTTTAATCTGATATAATCCCGTTTGTTAATTTTTGATGTTATTTCTTGTGCAAATGGGGTTCTGTTCAGAATTATATGAATTGCTGAGTAATTATATATTTTAGTTTTCCTCAATAATTCATTTTATATAACAATGGGTTGTTTAAGACAATTTTATTAGTAAAATTTGCTTCTCGATACATACATAGAAATAATTTCATTATTATTATTTTTAATATGTTAAAGAGCTTTCCAAAGAAACTAAGAATATGATGTGTGGAAAATTCTATCTGTAACAAAGAGGCTTAATTTAGGTAATGTTTCCGTGTGGTGTTTGTAGGGGGAAAAAGAAATTCACCATGCTATGCCTCTGAGAAGAACATCTTACAGGCTTTCAGTGAAATTAATAATTTAGCAGGAACATTTAGGTAAATATGTCTTTTATGGCCAGTTGGAACACTATGTGTGCACGCGATTTTGTTTTTCTGAGTACTGATTAACAAACTCTACAAAGGCCTCTCAAATGGAAGCACAGAGCCTCTTCTGAGCACCCCCAGGACGCCTCCTGCTCCCCTTTCCTCTTCGTAGGTGGTCCTGCTTTTCAATCCTTCAAAAACCAATTCATTTTATGCTGTTTTATTTGTTTTTCTTCTTTCTCTCAGCACCTGCAGAGCAAATAGCAACCCATTTCCTCGGCTTTCATTTGCGATGGTGCGCCCAAAGAAAAGGGCAAAAGAGTCACAAGGCCAGAAATAGCGGTAGTAACCCAAAGTTAACAAGCTTCTTTGTTGTAACGTCACAAACACACAGACGAGTAATTCCATCCCCATGATTTTATTCGAGATAGTGAGCTGGAGTTTAGAAATTTTAAGAAGTTTTTTTTTTTCCTTTTAAATTAAGTCTAGTGCATCCTGAGTTGGCCAAGTCTTTGAAAAAGCAGAAATCCAAACAGGATTAACTCTGCCAGAGATTTATTAGGAACAATGACTACATAAGAACATAAAAGAGCTGGAGAAGGGGAAGAGAACCAAAGCAGTTTTCATTCTGGTTAAAGACATAAGTGGAAGGGAAGAAAGATTAAGTGGTAGTATATGTAGTTCTAAGAAATATACCAAATGTAGTTCTAAGAGCTCAGCCTAGACTGGAACCCAAACCAGCCAGCAGAGGAGGCTTTAGGGTCTCCAAGCCGTTGGTACGCCCTCGTTCTCACGCATGCTCATTCACAGGCTAGAGACGAATGTTCTCAGTGCTAACCCTGAATGATACTGCCTAACTCAGCAGCACAATTGTGTCCTCCACCATTCCTTACGTCAAACATCATACATCTCTTAACGTTTCTGTAAATATTTCTACCACAAGGAGTAGTTGATTTTTCTCTTGACTATATGTATATTGTTTCCATTCATTCTGCGTAATTCAATAGTCCTAGAATGTCAGTTAATGTAACAATTCTGTGCTCTTATAGGACAAATTAGCATAAACAAAATAAGCTTGACTTGGAAGGCATTTGCCAACTTTTGTCTTACTTTCTTTGATCCTTTTTATCTGATAAGCATGCCAGAATTACGTCTGCTGTGAGAACTGCTGTTTACCAGTCTTTTTTTTTTTTAATAAATATGTGCATATTAGTGTTAAATACAAGACTTATTAGGTTATTCTGATAAACCACCTGTACTGGTCAGATTTCCCATTGCTGAAACAAAATGCCCAACACATACAACTTAATTTGGCTCATGGTTTCAGAGAATTCAGTGCATGGTAAGCTAGAAGTCTTGTATGTAAGAAGGACAAATTAATGTCACTTAGTAATGTCTAGTCCAAGAAAAACAAAGTTTAAGTCCTTCCATGATAGGCCAGTTGAATTAGCCTGACACCAGATAACTGCATGATCACCCCAAGAAACGGGATCATATAGAAGACTCAGTGTTGGTTTCAGCCACCAGAAGACTGAGTATTCACTAGTGGTCACGGCCTGGTCAGGCTTGGTGCGCAGGGATCCAAATCAGGGAGTCCGTGCTGTGCCATAACCGCCCTGCTCCTTGTTATTAAAGGGCTCGCAGGAAAGACACTGAGTGATAGCCGCAGAATGGGTCCTCCTACCCATTTGATTATAGTACATATCATTATCTAGTGACTCTTAAAATGGTACTTTCTAAATATGAAAATTTGATTCATCTCAAGAAAAGACAAATTTAAACGTGGAAATTGTCCACAGGTATTCAACAGTCATAAATACGAATGTTTTCACTAATACAAACAAATATGCATTTCAAAATGTAATCATAAATGCCATTAAAGCATGTAATTTTCCCTGACTCTAAAACAAATACTATTTTTCCTCATATAAAACAGCACAGAATATTATTATTTATTTCTGTCAAATTTATTAAATGAATTTAAATGTACCCATGACTATTTGACTAATATTTAGGTATAATAAGAGACGAACTTTCGGGCCTGCATTAATTAGATAACCACTTCAAAACACATGTGCAGGATATCCGTTAGTCCCTCTGGATAAGCTTGATACTTGTCATCCTAATGTAGGTTCCAAGAAACTGAGCTATATTCATTGCATTAACTTTCTCTTTGTCTTTTTGGTAAAATCTGAATTCGGTTAATAAGGTTGACTAGCAAGAAATCAGAGAGAAGGACATGAATAAGTCCGATTACTTACTCCTCTACCTTCCTCTCCCGGGCTTTGCTGTGGATTTGACCTCGTCTTCTGTGTAAGGAACATTACATTCTCTGTCAAGTAACCAATCCGCACAGCTCTTTCTTGCTAAGTCCCAGTAACTTCTTGCCTTTCAACATTTTAGGTATGGATATGGAAACCACGCCTCATTGTTTCTAGCCCTTCCTTACATGCAGCAGTCTGTTTACTCTTCTCAAACAACCCAGTTTAGATATCCTACTTCTCTTGCAGTAACTCATACAGTTTTTAAAAATTTATCTGTCTCTATTCTTGCCTTTGAATTCTGATACTTTGAATGTGACTTAGGAATACTGTAGTGTTATCCTAATATAGAAACAATTGCTATCATAGTACACAAATAATGATAACTGTAATAATCATATCTATTGTCAAATTTCTGTTACCTGGGACTGAATACCTGGCACATACAACTCAAAGAAGAAAAAGTTTCTTTTGCCTCATGGTTTCAAAAGTTTCAGTACATAGTTGCCTAGCTCCAAGGCAGAAACATCCCGGTGGACAGGCATGGACAAGAAAAGAGAGTCATTTCCCAGGAGCCAACAAGCAGAGAGAAGGGGGATGAGCTGAAGAGATAAACCCCCAGTGACCTAACTCCCCTAACCAGGCATATCTCCTAACAGTCCAGTTAGATACAAACTCGTCAATGGGTCGACTCTTCGATGGAGTTAGCATGCTCCTAACTCAATCACCTTCCAGACACCCACCTTCTGCTCACATGAGAATTCAGCGGGACATTTTAAATCTGAGCTATTACATTATACTAATACCATTTACAATAATAAGATCATAATGCGTGCCACACACTCTTTTAAAAGCCTTATAAATATTAGCTCCCCATTTTATGGGTGAGACATCTACACCACGGAAAGGTTTTCTCACTGACACTAAGTGATGTAATAAGAATGTATGATGCATAGAGAAAAAAAAGAAATCATGATAAATAATACCTAATATAAAAATAACTTCATATTTACATTCTAATAAACTCAGCTATATGTGTAAAAAAATTAGCTCTCCTTTAGAAGTTCAGTATTACAAGATATTTAGAATTCAGTTTTTCTCAATGCACCAACTTCCGTGGTGAATAAGTCATCTTTTACTCAACTTAAAACCTGGTACACATTTATTTCTAATACCATAACACTTAGCTTCTGAAAGCTCTCATTATCTTAAAATAAATATCAGTTTGAAAATTGTTTTAGTTGTGGAAATGCATCCCCAAAGAGAAATTGTTGTTAAATATTTTGCAATTTTACAAAATACAGATTGGTTTATCCATACTTACCTTCTATTTAGATATGCAATAGAAAATATTTTAAGATATGTATTTTAAAGTCCGAGTCAACGAAAAATATCACTGCTCTCTCTTGTATATCTCTAGCTTATTGATTCTTCTTCCCCTATTTCCCAGAGAAAGACCAGATCCACAGTAACCTGTAGATATACTGAGTACTCTGTGATCAGCTCAACCACCCGGCTGCACGAGCAGCTTCCACAGTGAATACAGGTGTCAGCCTCCAGATTAGAACCTGCCGATGAGAACAGAGGACAGTGCAGTTTGCAAAGCAAAGAGGACCTGAAGGTCTTCATAGAAGGATACTGTGGTAGACAGCAGATCTAATAAATTATCAGTCTTTTCCTAAGCTTTGGTTGTATCAACCAGTTATTTTTGCTCCACTTAGTTCTTATGAGTTCTAGTTTCTTTACTCCAGTGATTCAGAATTAAATCGTTAAGATATGTTTGTCCAAGCATGTTTCTACTGTTTCCAAACCTTGACTTCCTTAGTCCATTCTGTATTTCTTTAAATCCCACTCTATTTGACTATGAATCCCAAATTATCATAGTGTCTGTGCTTTCCTGTCTAAAGTCAAACTTGGCCAGTGTTATTAGCGGTGGTTTGGAGGCTGAGAAGAGGAAAGAGATTAATATTGGGATCGGGGTTTGGTTATCTGACTAGGTCATCTTTAAAGTTAATGATGACCTCACTACGATTCTTTGCACAAAAGCAAATGTTTTGTTTCAAAAACCTAAATTTCCCAGAAGGATTATTTTTGTGTGACTTACTGTGCTTTGTGCAGTTTAACCAACATTTTATACTGTCCATCTAGATAGGAAAGGGATCATCGTGTGATTTAAAAAAATAGCTATGTGTAGGTTGTCAGCAGTCATGCTGGAAACAGATGTCTTACCAATACATGCATTATAAATTGATTAGTAGTTGCCCAGATAAATTATTAAAACTGTTATCTTGGGAAATTACAATCAGAAACTTAAGGGCAGAATGTCGAGTTTTCTTAAAAGCAGAACTCAGGGATAAGCAAAAGTTCTGGATAGAATAAAGAAATAATATTTAGTGGTTAAACTTATTGACGATAAAATGAATAAACATCCCAAATGATACATTAGAGCTGCTGTTGATACATTAGAGTTACCTTGTGGTACAGATTTCCTAATTCTCCCTGAAACATGGCAATTCATAACCTTCCTTAGTTCTTCTAGTATCTGAAAAGCGGCCATATTTACGCTTAGATAACCTATGTGTGCTATGCTTCCATTCAAAATAGAGTTAAGTAAAAGGCAATTTGCTTTTTCATTAAATTCATATATACACACTGGCAAATGTTAGAAAATGAAAGAAATGATAAAACGACTAATCGTTTCAATTTTATCTTATTCAAATTTGTCCTATACGTTTTCATTAAATTTAGAGTCATGGCAAGTTAAACAACGTGAGTAACATCGGTTCTGTTATTTCTACCGTCATTCTACAGAGTTCCCTGGCTCACTTTTTAATGTCACTTCACTGCTATAAATAAGAGATTGGAAAAGAGAAGCAAACTCCACCATTTGTAATCAAAACTCATCTAGAGCAAACAGTTCCAGCTGTGTTTTTAAACAACATAGAAATGTACTGCTTTTATTTGATTTAAAGTTGAAAAAGTCCTTGATGGGAAAAAAAAGTTCTGATTTATCCATTTATGTCTTGCCACTCATATAAAACATAGAAGTGTACGGGAAGAAACATTGTGATTCTTACTGAGATATGTAAACTAGCAAAATATTTGAATATTTCACTCTTAGTTTATTCCTCTTTGGAAAGGAAAGAAAAGGTATTCTATAGATTTATAGTTTTAGCCACTAGAGGTAGAGAATAATATAATTTTAAATTCCAAGAGAAAGGCTCATAAAATATTCATTACAGATATTTATTTTACTATATTTTCTTTTATGCAGTCATTGAATAAATATCAAGTGTTGAAAGCTAAACTAGAACTAAAGATATGATACCCCACAAGATAAACTACCTACCATCATAAATTACACTTTCAAGTCAAATAGGTAGACAACAAGAAACTTTCCAAAAATGTAACATATAGCATCATGACTCTTAGTTGCAGAAGACAAAGGAGGCAAAAGTAGACTTTTATGAAGAAGTGACATTTAAAAATGACTCCTGGAGTGAAGTGAGGGACCTAAGGATATAGCTATTAAGGAACAGTGAGCAATAATTTTTCATACATTACTGTCTAATTTTAATAAAATTTGCATCCAAAAGGTTACATCCAGATACGAGGATGACTAACAACAGTCAGAGACAAAGAGGAATCCAGTGGTTAGACTTACATTAAGTGATCTAGTCATTCCTAAAGGTGCAGGTTCAAATATTTAGTATAGAGAATTTCAAAGGCTGACCTGGACCAGCTGCCTTTCCAATCATGAAAATTTACCTGATAGTATTGGCTATAAGTACTGCCTCTTTATTGTAAAATTCAGAAGCCATTTATGTCTTTTATGATACCTTCAAAAAATAAACTATAAAAACAGACCGTAAGGCTTTTATTTGCCTCAGAAACCTCAAAAAGTGGTATATTTTGAGCACAGTTGTTACACAGAACTTAAAAGAACTAAACTTTCCTTCAAAACAAATTATAGATTTGAGAAGTGGTCGTATTTATGCGTTTCAGAAGATGTTTTCAGCACTACTATTGTAATATCCTCATTATTATTTATTTTCTTATTGCTAGATATTTAAATTATTTTAGTATTTAGGTATTTTTCACTAAGGAATTACACTGATCCCTTCTTACATGCTACACTAATTCAGCAAACTTTGTAATCTGAGTGGTCCGAATAACAGAGATGCATCTCTCTCTCTTTGAAAGAACTCTTGGATCTGTGGTCAACCACGCACGATGTTGTAGCTCAGCAGCATGCCCAAGGAGTGTGCTCTGTCCTTAGCCGTAACAACTGGAATCTGTGCTGACCTCCTAGGCCTGTACCGAGAAAAGACACATTGAAAAAGTCCCTTTCACGTGTCCTTTCCTAATATTGAACACAGCAGGTGATCCAACTACACTGAACTACAGAAGGGGAGTCGAGCTGGCAGGAGAAAGGACCACCTGTGGCTGGGAAAATGTTTATATCAAAAGCTACTTACATATTCTTCATTATGGAGTTCAAGGATAGAAATAAAATTTAGAATTCAGAGTTCACCTTATTAGATATTGGATTACCTGGCCCTGGATAAAAAGTCTCATTGTTTTTACCCTTCTTTGTTTTCAAGCAGATTTTCTAGTATTGGGAAATTATTTTGGAATTTCCAGAATCTAAAATTTGATTATCAAAAGGATCCATGTTCTTTCACATTCCTTCTTTTTATCTTTTGGAATAATGCTATAGTAATCCTTAATTTGGTTTACTCTTATTCATCTTTTAAAAGATCTATTCATCCAAAAAGGGCTTTCTAACCTCCAGGATGTATCTGTTTCTTCTTTTTTTCTCACACTTAGGAAATGTGTATGTGCTTCTCTCTTCTATAGTTTTCATACCCTATTTTAATTTTATGTATACCTATCATTCAACAGACTCTGTGGTGTTTGAGAACTAAGACTCCTTAGTTCTCAAAACAACTATTCTTTTCTAGCTTTTTATTCCAGTTTCTTGTAAGTATAAAGTAATGTGATGAATGAAGAATGAATATTATGGTCATCTGAGAAGGCAAACAGGTGCCAAACCTAAGTTTATTCCTGAAGGGAGTCTGATGATCTCGATAAAATCTTTCTCTCTCTCTCTCTCTCTCTCTCTCTCTCTCTCTCTCTCTCTCTCTCTCTCTCTCTCTCTCTCTCACACACACACACACACACACACACACACACACACACAATTTAAAAAAAGTTACTATTTTCTTTTTTCCTAAAAAAGTTACTATTCCTTGACAAACCTGAGCAGGCCTCTCAGCAGAAGGCCTGCTTCTGCTGAGAGAGCCAGGGATGTGGATTCACATGGGATGAGGCTTAGGTGGGTTGATGCTCCTACCTTCCCCAAATGGCCAGGTAGTCTGAGTAGGAAGAGTAAACTGTCTTCCTTTTCAGTTTGACTAGATGTTGGCATAAGATAAGGGAAAGTAATACTTAACATTTTTCCAGTCAAATATCAAAAAATAGAACCAGAACAAAAAAAATTGTATGACCAGTACTAGACTAAAAAATTGTTTTTTCTACTTGCCACCATATACAGAAAGCATCTAAACAATAGTCTTCTGTGAGTTTGACCTTTGAGGCTAACACATAATGCTGTATGATATTATCAGTTTTTTCTTGCTTTAGTATAATTTAATTCAATAAAAATGCATTTGTAATCAAAATATAGTTTGAATCAGTATATTCTAATGTGTCAGTCACTTGAAATACAGCTTTTCTCTACTTATAAATTTAGCTTTTAGAAGGAACAATTAAAATAATTTAGTTTTACCTTCTACTACATGTTAATATTTTGTATTATGAAGAAAATGAATCATTTTTATCCACTAGCATTCTTATTTATCCTTACAAAACCAATACTGATAAAAATCTTTTCTGCAAACCATAAACAACTATTCGTTTTCACTTTGCTTAAAAAGGCTAATAACTTTTCTCAACCCATCTTCATCTATTTTATGAAACATCCTGATCTTATTTTTAATGTGCACATTCTTACTTTTATTTTTAAAATGACTGATGATTTAACTTATCTTCACAAAATATAATCCCCTATAGATGTTCTAGTAGTATATGTGCATATACTAGAATAATTAATAAGACTGGACTAGTATAATTATACTATTACTAGATAGTATAATTACAGATATTGCTGTAATATTTTATGAAACATGTATTTAAAAGTTACATGAAACTATTGCAGTTAAAAATTGTTCAAGAAACTGCAAGCCTACTTAGAGGAAAAACGGTTTTACGAAATTAATATGTTTAGAATCATGGCCAAAATTTTCCCCATCTCTACTATAATTACCAATAAGGTGGAATTATATTGCTCTTGAAGTCCTGAATTACTTTGAAGTATCGAGTTCTTTAATGAAATGAATCAATAAGTAATGACTTAGCAAATGTTGAAAGAATTAAATAAATAAGAATTTTTATATAGAAAGAGATTAAGAGAGATTTTGTGTCCCTATATAACTTCTTAAGTATGTGGCTCATTTTCTTTAATACATACGTAATAAAATATCTACCTTCTCAATCATAAGCAGTGATAACATTTCACCACAAAAGAAATAAAGCAGCCTCAAAACAAGAATGTAGAAAGGCAAACAACCACCAAATAAGCTTGTTAGAGTTGTCATGAGACATGTGACAATTAGAATGAAAGATTATCCTGATTTCATATTTTAATGTTTTATATTAAGAAGTCTCACATTGTCCTCTTACTCCTCGAGCCATGGTTTTGACTTCTTAGATAATTATCCTCATGTCCGTGAAGTCCAGAACCCCTTTTCTGTAAAATCTCACTGTAGATGGATGATTTCTTCTGAAGTTTGCCCACAGAAGTGCCTACTGCTAACTCTTCCTCTGGAAGTCTAACTTTGCTTCTCCTGCTCTTCCCCATCAACAAAAGGCTTTCCAGGAAAAGACACTGCTGCTCATGCTGGCCGCACAAGTTACCAAACACTAACATTTACTGGTAAGACGACAACACAGGGATCCCAGTTATGATGATCATTCTCTTGTAATGTGTAATTCCTCATATTTTATAAGAAAATATCAATTAAATTTAATGAATTTAATATTGGTACAGAAGTATATTCTAGAAAAGTTTTTAAAGTATTGAACAGCCCTACTTAGATCTTCCTGTGTTTAAGATAGTGTATATAAATGTGTGATTTAGTCTGTATACATGTTTACAGGGTGCAAATTTTAGATGTTAATGGTGATACTTAGAAGGCTAAAAGGAATTTCTACACGAACACAAAGATATCCTTGGTTTCTCATTTATCTTATTTTGATTTAAATAAAATCAAGTAAATTTGTCTTCATTCCAGTTTTATTTCAACTCTCAGAATCTATCCAACTGGTAGTATTCAATGTCATTCTTCCTTAGACAAAAGAGACTGACAGTCTTGTGAGAATCTTGTTTTAGCAACATACATTTATCGTCATCATCATCAATATTATTTTGATGAGTTATTTATAGAATTCTGCAATTCAGTCCACGTTATTTATTAAAGCTGCCACGACATGTTCAGTGCCATAATTTGGACAAAGTTACACCCACATAACCCACATACACAAACACTATTATGTGAATGAATACATTGCATAAAAGAGTACATATTGATTACAGGTCACTTAAATTAGGAGTAATTCAGTGAAAAACTGTTCTTTGAGAATGTTTACATTTTGAAGTTCTTCGTGTATAACACAGAAAACAGGAACAACATGGGAAATTTTGATCAACATTATACATTTCCAGCTTACTTCCATTGTGGAATAAAATATATTAGAGCAAGCTTTGAGAACAGAAAGGCACAGACATATTGCTTATAGTTCCTCAGCTTCTTTCATCCGTTTCTATCACAATGCTAGCTAAACCAAGTAGCTTAAGAATATAGAGGATCATTCACAAATTGTGGCAGGTATTCAACCTGCAAATTTCAGAGTTGTCAAGGTTGAGTGTTTCAATCAATTTTGACATCTCCTGGCATTTCCTTTCATATTCAAGCTTCTATAAATAATATCCTTTCTTAGGTACCATTTTAGGTTCACAGGATTATTTCTTCCCCTAACATACAGAAAGGTTGTATTTTATCTCTTACCATGTCTTTTCTTTTTTTAGTCTGAAAAATGCAATATATTACGTGACCTACCTGATCCTGAAATGCAATACTTTAAAATGATTTATTGTTTGTTGGTATGTTAATAATAATATAATCAGCACTTTAAAAACTATACCTCATGAATATTTCTAAAAGTAAGAACATTACAGTAAAATTTGCAACAAATAACACATCTAGTACTCGAAACAAGAACTTTGTAATGACTACCATTACCCAAGAAAAACAACTGAAAAACCTACATTATCACATCTAAAAAAAAAAAAAAAACCAACTATTTTGTACGAAGTGGTTCCATTTCTAAGATAAAATACTGGCTGAATTTTCATAGTGTGAGGATTTCCTTATAAATTGTTTTCAATAATAAAGACATAAAACGTAGATTCTAAAAGAAAACTGAAGAAGAGTGATTTTTGCATTTTTCAAATTTAGTTTATTATTTTAATTTTAATCTCCACTTTGATTTGGTATGTTGTCCTAAGTAAAAATTAAATAAGACAACTTAAAAGTACATCATGTCATATAAAGTTAGTACTGTGTGAGCTACAAAACTTTGGTCAACCCTTATTGAAAAATATTAAAACTGGAAAAATAAAACTTATCTTGAAAAATGGTTTTTTTCTCAAAAAATACTTAGTGGCAGAGCCAGGAAATGGAACACGGAGTTACTCATTCATAGAGCAATATATTTTCTGTATGGCCCTATTCTTATGCTAAGAGTCATAAAGCTCCCAGTAACACTTAGAAGGCTCCTATCCTTCACAGCTGGGCAATTCACTGAGGAATTTCAGTGCTGTGTACTGGCATTTGTATAATCTGGTTGAGATGTGTTGAGAGGATTGTGGACATTTCTGTCAACAGTTTGTTACAAAATTTTTCTTTCTTTTTTTAAACATTGAAGTCAAGAATATTTCAAACTTTCACAATTCGATTCTGGGTATGTTATTCTCTATATTTAATTTTCAAAGCAGATGGCTTGAATGTTTTTCAGTGGTCGACATTAATGATGACCACCGATATATTCTTCTCTTCTCCTTCCTGCACAATAACTTGCAGCGATTTTGAAGATATCGGGCAATCATTTTACTACTTACCCATGAATGAAATGTGATTTTCACAATGAGTGTGAGCACTGAGGGTCAGGACAATCCTCAGCTCACCGTGGATTGTTGTGTTCTGTATTGTATTTGTTGAAATGATGAAATCACAGGGTAAATGTTAAATGGATCACTGAACTGTCTACATGGTCCATTAAGGTCAGAGTGGATTTGAGTGAGTGGAAGAAAAAAAAATCTTAATTGTGTTAATGAAAGAGTAAGCTAAGGCAATAAATTATATTGAATATAATTAATATAGAAATACGCTCTAAATATTTAAATGAATTATCTGCTTCTTGAAAGTACAAATATTTGATTATTTTACTGAACCTTTCTGTTGGATTTGAGAGATAAGGGCTGATTACAATGCTACATGTGAATATACAGGTTTCTAAGTACCACTTAATGAAAAGATAGTCCTCTATCCACAGTGTGTTCTCGGCACTTTTGATGACACTCAGCTGCTTATAAGGTACATAGATCTGTGCTCTGCACTCTATTTAATTCATTACTGTGTCTGTGTTGTGCCAGTACCACGCTTCTTTGGTCACTATGGCTTTGTAGTATGTTTTTATGTCAGGTAGTTTGATGCTTCCAGGTTTATTCTTATTGCTAATGATTGTTTTGGCTTTTGGAGGTCTGTTGTGATTGCATTTAAATATGACAATTCTTTCTATTTCTGTAAAGAATATCATTAGTCTTTTGATAGGAATTTCATAAATATGTTTATTCCATTGGATTGCGTGGGCATTTTAACAATATTAAATCCCTCGATCCATAAACATGAGATACTTATTTATTATTATGTTCTCACTCATTTTCTTTCATCAATATTTAGTGTTTCTAGCTCTTCAAACATTATTTGTTTTTATGTGTTGGGAATTTCATATTCTTCTTTCTCTATTTATTTTGAAATATATCATATATATTTTCAACCAACTGTTACCCTGGTGTGCTATTGGAAATTCAGCAACGATTCCTCCCGTCTGTGTTTGGGCTCTCTCACTGAATTTCTTTCCTACTTTCTTCCTTCTGAAACGCTAGCGAACACTCCTCCATTCCAATTACGTTACAACACTGAGTTATTACATTACACAATGAGTCAGAACATGTACTATTTGTTTTTCTGCATCTATATTGTTCCACTTAAAACAGTGACTCTCCCTTTAGATCCGAAGCATTTGCTTTGTATATTTGGCCTGTTTCATGTTGGGTGCATATACATTTACAATTATATATGCACACTATTTATATATTATATTCACAATTATTATCTACTTGCTAAGTTGATCCTTATTAAATATGTGATGACGTTATCTCTTTTTTAAAATTTTATTTTAGTGGTGCATTTTATATATATATATATAACGGTAACATTCATCATAGGGAATTTGTACCTGTACATGATATATCTTGCTGCTTCTTTCTTTCCCATTTCTCTCCCCTCCCTTCAACCCCTTCTACCCTCCTTATTTACAAAAGCTTTGTTGAAGCCAAAATAGAGCTATAAAAGGAAATAGAATCTCTTATCTATTATGTCTTCTTCCTTTTTTTTAGTAAATTCTGCTCTGTGTGATCTGGGCATAGTTACTCCTGCTAGCATTTGTTTTCCATTTACACAGTATATAATTTCCAATACTTCATTTTTAGTGTATGTTTATCTTTACAATTAAAATGAGTTTCTTACAGCCAGAATAGAGTTGGGACACTTGAAAAAAAATCTACATGGCCAATTAATGTATTTTGAAAGGTGAATTTAATCCATTTATATTCAACGATATTACCCACAGATAGCAATTCCCTCCTGACATTTTGCTGACTGTACTGCGCGGCCTTGATATATTTTTTATTCCTACTCACCATTAATTAATTATTTTTCCTTATGCAAAACTTTGGTTCTTTTGTCTTTCTTTTTCAAAATCAGTCCTTTTAGTAAGCTTGTATTCTGTGTATTTCTACGACAGTTCTCAGCCTTTTTTTTGTAATGCAGAGAATTCCCTTACGTATTTCTTGAACAGCTGAAGTAGTTGTGATGTATTACCCTGCTTTCTGCCTATCTTGAAAATGCTTCTCTTTCTCCTTTACTTTTGAAGGATCATTTTTCTGAAGATGTTTTTCTTATTTGGGTTCTTTTCCCCTATTACTTTGAATATATTATCTCGTTTTCTTAAAGAATTGATTGGGCACCCCTTGTATGTCAATTGATGCTTTGCTCTTGCTATTTTTAGGATTACCTCTTTGCTTTTTACTTTTGAAATTTTGGTTGTAGTGTGCCTTGGAGAAAGACTGTTTTTACTGAAACAAGTTGTGGTCCTTTGACCTCTAGTATTGGGAGTTTCATATCTCTTTGGATATTTAGAAATTTTCCAGCTATTATTGTGTGAAATAGGTTGTCACCGTCTTTTCCCTTTTCTTTGCCTTCTGGAGTTCCCACACTGCTAATGTTTGTTTCCTTAACACTGTCACAGGAGTCTCTGACTGACTGGACTCCCTCCCTCTCTCCCTTCCTCCCTTCCTTCCTTCCTTCCTTCCTTCCACCCATCCTTACTCTTTCTCTCGCTTTCCTTCATCTTCATTTATTTTTCTCTAACCAAATTAATTCAAGACATAACTTCAAGTTCTGAAATGATTTTCTCTGATTGTTCTAGTGTGTTACGCACTTTTTTTTAATTTCAGTGATCGTTTTAGCTTTAGGATTTCTTTTTAATACTTCTATCTCCTTAGTAAATTTCTTATTGGTAGCCCAAACTCTTTCTCATTTCTTTGTATTGCATATCTAGATTTACTTACACCTCAGTAAGTTTCCTTGAGATCTTTATTTTCAAAATCTTTTTCAGGTGTTTTACAGATTACTTTGAAACTGAGATCAGTTTCTGTGGAATTATCATTTTCCCTTAGAGATTCTGTTTCCTTTCCCATTTATTTTGTCCTTATGTTGTCTGTACATCTGATATAACATTTGACTCTTCTAATTTTAGGAATTAGTTTTTCAAGGAAAAGATATTTAGATGCGATATAGAATGCCATTTGGATCATTGTTTACATTGGGGTTTGGTTACATCAAATTTGTTGAGTCTTTATAATAAAACATACTGTATCTTAACAATTTTTTTCTGCATTCATCAAAACAATTATACAATTTTTGTCCTTTATTCTCTTCATGTATCACATTTATTGATTGTGTTCTGCCATTCTTGCTTCATGGTGAGTGACTGCTTAATATGCTATTGAACTTCGTTTATTATTATTTTGTTAAGAATTTTTCATCTATGTTCCATAAAGATATTTGTCTGTAGTTAGTTGCTATTTTTCTGTATTTTTCCTAGTTTTGGTACCAACTGATAGAATAAATTTAGTATTATTTTTTATCTTCAATTTTTGGGAAGATTTTTAAAGAAATTTACATTAATTCTTTAAATGTTTTGTAGAGTTAAAAACAAAGCCATCGGGCTGGGGATTTAGCTCAGTGGTTAGAGTGCCTGACTTATAAGCACAAGGCCCTGAGTTTGATCCCCAGCACCAAAACAAACAAACAAACAAACAAACAAACAAACAAAGTCATCAGTTCTGAGGATTTTCTTATTGGGAAACATTTTACTGATGATTCAACATCCTTACTTATTTTTTATTTAATCAAATTTTCTGTTTCTTCTTAATTCTATCTTGGTAGGGTACATGAGTTCAGGAATTTATTAATTTATTCCTTTTGCCCTCTTTGATTGCATATAATAGTTTATACATATTTATTTATTGTATTTCTGTGGTGTGGATTTTAATTTCTCCTTTATCATTCATGATTTTGTTGATTTGAGGCTTGGAGCACCATCCTGGATGATTTGGGTGGGAATGATGTAGCCACAAGGGTCTTCATAAATGGAAGCAGGAAGAGGAAAAAGCACTTGAAAAATATGTCACTATGGGATACGTGTACAAAATGTGCAAATTTACTGGGTTTAAAGTTGGATGAGTAAGGCCATGACCTGAGAAATGTGAATGTCTTGTAGAAACTATACAAAACAAGACACTAGGCTTTCCCACCCACACTGTGTAAGGACTTCCAATGTTGCTGAAACCTCGACATCAGCCTAGTGTGCCCCATTTCTGACTTACAACCTACTGAATTATAAAATAAGTTTGTGTTCTTTAATTCACTAAATGTGTTGTAATTTGTTACAGTAACAATAGGAAATTAATAAAGTACTATATGAATTTGTCTGATGTTGTGTGTGCATATGAAGAACACTTTTATTATACCTGCTATTTTAAAACATGAGACAAATATGAAGAGTACCTTGAGCTCAGTCTTTGAGATGATACAGCTACTTACACGTTCCCACATGCAAACATTTGTCTAAGATACAGTAATATTTGTATCAGTTGTTCTTATAATACTAGATGGGACTGCAGCAGGTCCCAGCAGGGGGTGCTCACGTACAGGGCAACGCTGCTACTGCTTCAGCCATTAGGTGACTATTAAAAAAGGACACAGATTGGAGTGACAGCTCTACTATTGCATACACATTTGAAAAAACATTCAGAACTTGTGAGTGAAACTTTGCAAATCAGAACCATTATCTTGCTTTTGTTTCTTGCATATTTCTTCCATACGTAAATATGAGCCTTAAAGTAAAGCGACTTAAATTTTAATTTACAATGTATTTGATTTGCACAAAATATGACGAAATATTTCCACTCTGAAGGAAAACGTTTACAATGTTTACTGGAATGTGTGTCCTTCTATCACACAATTTTGAGGTAGAAGACACAAAGGTAGCTTGTTTGACACAAAGTGTGGCCAACTTTCTGGATATTTGTGTTGCTACTATGTAACATAAAAGTGTTTTATCACAATTACCAGAACTTGTTTTCAAGCAAGTTAGATATCTCGGTTACTTTCTCTATATACTAGAACCTTGGTTGGCGAGCATGATTCATTCCAGAAACATGCTTGTAATCCAAAGCGCTTGTACATGAAAGCAAATTTCCCTATAAGAAATAATGGAAACTCAGATGATTCATTTCACAATCCAAAAAGATTGACATAAAAATGGTTACAATACTACAATATAATAAAAACAATAAAGAAAACAAAGAATATAAACAAAAATAAACAAATTAACCTGCACTCACATTTGAAAACTTTTGTGCTTGGCATGAGGAAGACAAGAGAAGAGGGTAATTGTATAGGACAACATTCACTATCACTAACAGAATCACTGCTCTCTATTGGCTCCATGGAATCTTTTCCTTTCTGTGTAACTTTAACAAGAAACCTGTCCTCGGACACTTGCTTTTGTCTCCTTTTGAGGATTTAGTGGAAATGTAACATTGCACTGTTGTTAAACAAATTTATCATGTGCACTGATACAGCCTTATTCAGGTGATGCTTTTGTATAAAATTTTGCACTTTTTCCCGTTTTACATATCTCCCTAACCTTATTTGAAGTGAGGGATTCCTCCGCTTTTCTCTTCTTCTCTGCAGATGAAATCTTTTACATCACCTCTCGCTGTTGGAGGATGATCACCCACAATCCCACAGCAAGAGAGAGAAGAACAACGGGCTCAGTTGTGATCATGTGGCATTTAACATCACGTACGGCTCATGTTGCAAGACATCACTTGTTTCTCAAGTTAAAAATTAGTAGAAATGCTTGCGTGTCTTGCGGAGCACTCACAGAACAAATTACTCTCAATCCAAGGTTTTACCATATTATATTATGTAGTCATTAATTAAAATATTTTTTCACTTACATTTTCAAATTGTCCTACACATTAATTCACAAATATCCCTCTAATAGTAAGCTTAATAGCTTTTATTTATTTCTATATCTATGTCCTTCAGTACTTCTGTTGTATATATATACTTGCTGATACTTGCCTGGTTTCATTACTGACTTTGTCAATGGAACTTATTTATCTGCAAAATGAAACTTTTTTTTTTGCTCTGTTTTAAGGCATTCAATTAATCAATGAATAGTGGTTCCATAAAATAATTCCAAGAGAAAGTTTGCACACACACAAAGATGAAAGATTCTGCTATACTTTAAATAAATGCAATCCTTCCGAGCTGGAAATTTGTCTTGATACCTGCCACACTCTTTATATACTACATGTGTGAGGCTGCATAAACCACATCAAAGGACCAAATCTAACCCAGCCCTAGGGACCTAGTCAATCAATTGCTTTATTTTTCTGCTGCTTTTTACTACTGATTTAACTTCATTCCCTGATTCCCATAAAAAACGAAATATCTTTCTTCTTTATAACCAATTCGCTGAGTTATACCCATGTTTTAGGAAGCTGTCATTGATTTCTCCCTAAATTTCAGTCTGTTCCTCTTGCCCCCACTTCAATCACTTTATTTATTCTAGGACAAAGTTGTTGCATTTTCGAACATGGTCTTTTCACTTAATGAAATCATCCCTTTTGTCATCCATCCATAGACGTTTAAGTAACCCTCAGATACACAATATTTTTCAACATTCCTGACTGTTCTTGAAAAATTATAGAGAGAAGACTGGTGCTAAAAGTATGGTAAGGGAGGTTCTTGTATTTTTGCTGCTGAAATATTCTCTGCCAAAGAACAGACCTTTGAACAGATATATTCACGCTTCGGACTGGCTTCTCTTTAAATCCAAGGTTACTAGTATTAGAGAATGATACATTTCTTGGTTGGATTTATTTTACTTTCCTTTTTTTTTTTTTTTTTTTTTTTTAGGTTTCTTGAGACAGGGACTCACTGTAATTCAGGCTGGCCTTGAACTCACTATATAGCCCAGCCTGGCCTCAAACTCACAGTGATCCTCTTGCCTCTGCCTCCCAAGTGCTGGAAGTACAGGCATGCGTACAGGCGTGTGCCACCACGCCTGGAGAATTTACTTTTCTTAAACAAATTTATACAAACAAATATTCTATGCAGCTGCTGCAAACAGATCACTCAAAGCCTAAGTAAAAGTAGGGTGTTCATAGTTCAAGCAGCATTTGAAAAGAAATAAATTAGCTCCTTCAAAATATCAGGACATTGGTTAATATGTAGATAAGCACAAAAAAAGTGGGTCCCCCATCAAATGTAAATGTTTGTGTCAGGCCCTGGGAACTTGTCTTCAAGGAGTTAATAATTCTTAGAATGTCTCCCACATACATACTAATTGGCTGCATTTTTTCATTTGTCCCACTTATCCGAAATGTGGCTACCTTCGTATTTGCTTCAGTGATGGAATTCTTTCAGTGTTCTGACCTTTTAGTCAATTTGCGATGCTTTTTACTGTGTTGTCACAGTGAGGGGCACTGATCAGTTACTGTGCAAGGAGCTTTCACTAGGAGAGCACTTCATACATCTGGGTCAAGGCAATTCGTAAGCAGCTGAGTACATATTTTATTGGTTTACTGTTGCAGGTGGTTATATCACTTCATAAAAGGACTTTTACTTTCTTTAATTTCAATGTAGAATCTGGCAAGTGAGCTGATAATCAATCACATTTGTTCTGTTGCCTTTTAAAAACTTAAATGTTACACTGTGAAAAGCTGCTACTGAGTAGACACAGTGGGATTCCATAAGGGTTTTTATTAGACAGACCCTATGCTAGCTTAGAAATGATTTAATTTTCAATGTGCATGTAACACAGATATTACCATTGCAGAAGCAGCTATGGGGTATGAAATATCAATTTACATTTTTTCAGGATCCAATCTTTTTAAATAGGTGTTGTGTCTGTGAGCCAATTGACAAGGGAGATAGGAAATGGAATGATAAAACAACAAGCAGGTGCAGTAAGTGAATTCATCTTTACTAGATATTTGAAATCATGAAATTCAAGTAGCATTTACTGTTCTCTTTTATTCCTACAGCTGCAAGTTGTAATGGAAAGTGCACTTCTCTGGGACTCAGGAGTCTTGGATTCTATACATGGTTCTATGCCTAAATAGAAACAAAATTAGGCTCTCAGGTACTTAGTATAAATGAGGTGATCCTAATTAAAATCGCTCTTCTAGCCAAAAGCCATTCAGCAGAAGTTTTTAGTTAACCCCAAGAATGTCCTGAATGAAACTCATTATTATCTCCTAAGACCTCACAAGAGTCTCTGTTCCTAAAGGGATTCATTACATTTTGGCCAAATCTTAGTAAAGTACGTGGCATATAGTAGGCCTCCAATAAATATTCATTCACTTGTTTCATCTTTACAAGTTGTGTTGCTTATTTTAAGTGATAGGCTGTTAATACAAATTGCCACCCATGAATCTCTTCACAAATATCACCTGCCACTTTTAATTCCTTGCTGAGGTAAGAGGTGTAGGAGGTGTTCCTTAGCTGTATCTTAGCAAGCTCATTATTCTGATGCAGAGACATAATTAAGATTGATATTTACTTAGTGCTCATTTTCTTTTAAGTATTATAATAGAAATACCTTATTTTAAGCCTCAAGAAAGCTTTAAAACATAGGCACTATTATTTATCTAAGTGAAGATTTGAGCTTAAAGGTGAAAGTGATTTCATTACATTTATACAAAGATTAATTGGTGGCATCTGGATTAATTTTTTTTGGGGGGGGGTATATTTCCAAAGGACTCAAAAGAAACTCTTCAGTAAGGACCATAGTTTGGATATGGTTTATCCCCAGAATTCTGTGTACTGGTCTCCAGTATAACATTACTGGAAGGGGATAAGACCTTACAGAGGTGGGGCCTATTGCAAGGAAAAGACCCTCAAACTAAAGAACAGGGAGAAATATAAACTCTGCGAGGGAATTTTGATTTAGTTAAAAGAGTAAAAAACGAGCAACATGAACTCCATAATCTTCAAAACTGCCTATCAAAATCTAATAGGTGAACTTTGAAAAACAATGATAGTGGGACTCCATGTCTAGAAATGTTAATTGGCTAGAGTCAACTTCTGATCATCCAAAATTTTATAACCATCTAGTTATTTTAAAAGTTCAGCCAGGGTGGACAGACATTTCAATTATCTACTGCTCTTTTTTTTAAATTCCAAATTTATTGCCTTAAAACATCAGTGATTTATTACTTTTCACCAATTTCATGTGAAGTGAAGTAAGTATATTTGGATCATTCTGCTCCACATATTGCTAGATGAAACCATCCACTTAGCTGAATTTAGCAGCCGGGATGAGCTGAATCGGAAGGTCCATGCAGGCCCCGGAGGATAGCTGGCCCTGCAATTGTCTACCTGGCTTCTCCTTCTCAACACAGGGCTTCATTTTTACAAGGCTTGACCAAGATTCATTATAGTATGATGCCTGTTTTATCTGGAGAGGAAGTAAGTAGGAATTGATACTTTAAAAAAATCTGGCATTGGAACTCAGAACATCATCTCTGTCACATTCCATTCATCAAATAAGGACAGCCCCGGAGAAGAGGAAATTGACTTATCTCTTCATGCAGGCAGTGGAACGACCTTGCGACCGTCTTACTCCATTGTAAGAACTGTGACTCCAACCCTTCTAACTTTCACTTCGGTAACTGTTTTGTGGCCTTCCAAGAAAGTCGTGCCTGCATATGAAAGTACAGCTTCAACTTTTGCCTGGAAGAGAATAGAGAAAGACGGAAGTAAATGAAGTATTTTAGTGGCAACGCTGGCATGCTGAGGTTGTAGACGAGTACATTAGTCAAATAATCCAATCATCTTCAAGAAAGAGTCATTCATTCATTCATTCTTTTACTCTTCAGCATAACCTAGCCACCCCGAGGGCACAGTGACACGGGCTTCACTTTCTTCAGGGTTTCACAATTACTCCTTGATGATGGAAATAGGCTATCTACTTGGCCTGTAGGTTTGGACAATCCAAAGTGGAAATAAGTTGATACTGAAACTTTGTCCAGCCTGGAAATGGTCTCTTAAAGCAGTCTTCAAATTGAATCTTTGTATTTATATGCAATGGTTTTGTATCTCCTCTGACTCACATCGCTGGTGAGTGGAAGAAGAGGTTCTTAATGAATTAGTGATTCAGCTCTGCAGACCTGCTGCCACCTCACAGAAGTCTGTATTTCCAAAGTCCCAGATTTGTCACATCAAATCCTGCAGAAGGCACACATCCAGAGGTAGTTACACAGCACATGAGCTTGTGGCTGTCTTCCTTTTAGAACATTTTGCAGCCTTTCAGCAT
Organism: Hystrix cristata; assembly: GCA_004026905.1. Classification (NCBI taxonomy): domain Eukaryota; kingdom Metazoa; phylum Chordata; class Mammalia; order Rodentia; family Hystricidae; genus Hystrix; species Hystrix cristata. The sequence goes on along the minus strand of PVJO010002183.1, from coordinate 111,324 downwards.
CTACTTTGGACTTTGACAGCAAAAGTCACGTCTTCAACTGACTTCCTTACTATAAGAGTAAATAGCTCTTAGAGGACTTAATATTTTCTATGTAGGAAAAGTACTCATAAGATAAAAGTTATTTTTTTAATCTGTTGACTATGAAGATGTCCTTTGTCTTTTTATTTTTATGATATTTCAGAGTGTTCTGAGATTGTTGGGTCCTTGATTGTTAAAACAGTACTTTGTTGTTGTTGTTGCTTATTAGAACAAATTCTTCCTTACACAATTTTGTTTCTTATCAAATAGTCTTTATTTTTAAAGCTGTTTTAGGTTCACAATAAAATTGATCATAAAGGACCTAGAATTTTCTAATATACCTCCCCTAGTATCTACATCTTTGCCATGGTGGTCCATTTGTTATCACTGATGGACTTATATCAACACATCATTATTAATGTAAGTCTACCGTATATAGTAGCATTCGCTTTAGCCGCGGTATGTTCTACAGACTTTGATGAATCCATTATGATAGACACCATAACTAGAATTTACATGGTAGTTTTATTACCCTAAATGCTCTGTACTCTGCTTATTCATCCTTCCCTCCCATTTATCCTTGATAACCAATAATCTTATTGATCCATAGTTTTGCCTTTCACAGACTATTATGTAGTTAGAATCAAATACTACAACAGTCTTTGAAGATTGGCTTCTTTTACAAAAAGACGTGCATGTAAGGTTCGTCCATGCCTGTCCCTGGCTTGTTTGCTTAATTCCTTTTATAATGGTGTGATATCCAGTAGTCTGAGTATGCTGCTGTTTTTGCACTGATCTACGGAATGGCATTTTGGTTGCTTCCAAGGTTGGGCGATTAAGAATAAATAAGGCTGCTATGACATTTGTGTGCAGGGTTTTAAGTGGACCTACATATATTTTAACTCATTTAGATAATTATAGAGTGTCATATTGCTATGGTATATGTTGAAAGTATGTGTAGTTTTGTAAGAAACTATAAAACTGTCCTAAATAGCTATATGCTATTTGTAATCTTTCTTTATATCTTCTTTGATCCACTCATTCTTGAGTTATCTGGGGGTTTCTTGTTGAATTTTAAGTGTTGTTTATATATTTAAAGTTAATCCATTATTAGTTATATATTTTCAAATATTTTCACACCTTATATCTTGTCATTTTCATGACTGTGTCTTTTGTGCAACAGACATATTTAGTTATAATTAAGTCTATCAATTTTAATGGTTTGTCCTTTGTGTTACATAAAAAACTCTTTGTCATACCTAGAGTTATCTAGATTTTGTACTATATGATCTGGTAATTTATCTTGTACACTTATGTGCCCTTTTTTAAGGTGATAAATCAAGAGAACTACTTTTTTACTACAACATATTAACCGTGAACTAAAATACAGAATGTTCTAGACAAATTATTTATAAAGTTACAATTTCTTTTTAATTTTACTTATGGTTTTTGGAAGATACTTTAAATTTTTCATTTGATTTTGCTTAATTTCAGCAGATTCATTCATTCTACATTACACTTCAGATTAGACCAAGAAAAAAACAATGAGTTGTTTCACTTACCTTCATTGGAAAACTGTTGATTTAATTTTTTAAAAATCCTTATTAGGTAGTCACCAAGTTACTTGACTTCTAGTTTCTCAGAAGAAACAACTAAAGAATACTGAATGAGAAAAATATAAGTAAAAATATCTTATCCTAAATAAGGTAACAAAAAGAATAAGGTCAAATGCATAAATACCTGGAATATCTTGTCTCTGTATGTGCACGTGCATGTAAGTGAGTGAGTAGAGAATTTTATCTATTCACTAGGATATCCTGAGTCAGATACTCATTTTTCTCCCCCATGGGAAGTGTGTATTGTTTGATTCCTTTCACTTGCCTGCCTGCTATGTGATTTAAGACTGATGCCTCCCTGTGGGAAACACACCTTGACCAGGGTGCAGTCTGCATGGCCTCCTAAAGAAATTATGCCTTAGTGACTGCTGATGTTGGCTCTGTCATAATAGAAATGTATAATTAATGCCTTGGCTTCGGTAGTTTTGGAAATAGAACCACCTCAAACTGACTCATAAGGAAGGATTTAATGCTGAACCCTGTCTCTGTCTAACCATTAATGCATTAGATTGCAAGAACCACAGTTTACTAAAATGGGATGATTGGGCTTTTGATACCCAGATTGGTTATTGTGCCTGTAGTTGAAATACTAAGTGGTGGAAGTCTGCCGTGCAAACTCAGAGAGAATAAAAATGCCAGCTCCATACAGGTGAGATCCTTCCAGAAACCTGGGAAATCAAGCAATTTATAAATTGTTGCACTTCCAGTGTTTCAGGTTTAATGCATTTTAAATTTCAGAGTTGCATCTGTTTATGTGGTAAAGTTCTGAGTTGAGTCTTTGAGATGTATCATGACCTCGAATATTTCTAATGAACATTTTTTTCTTGTTTTAGAACTCACAGTAGAGGTTGAACATCTGGTAATATGATTCAAATGTCCTCCATCTTCTCACCCCTGAGATTCAGTCTATCTGCTATTTATATTTTGATTCTAATTTTCATATGCCTATTTTATTCTGCTGAAATATGTACTAAGGGATTTAAAATGGCTGAATACAATTCATCCTTCAAGGTAGATAGCACTCCCAGCCCTCAAAATATTAGTGCTAAATAGAGTAACATTTTTCAAAGGAAAAGAAAGTATGGAACTGGGAACGTGACTTTGCTAATCAAATATTATTATAAGTCATAGACAATCCTGTATAAGAATAAGATTTAAAATAGGAATTGTATTTTTCTAAGTGACAGTAATCAGGGATGGTGAATGATTAGAAGGAAGAAAAAATATATATGGAAAATATTCAGAAAAAGTAAATATAAATCTGTATGTACTTACTTTTTTTACAGTACAGGCACTACACTGGATAATAACATATGCATGTGAGCTAACCGTAACAGTTTTAAAATTTTGTGCCTAGAGACATCATGATTGTAGGTTCAAATCAACCACAATAGATTAGAGGTATTTGCATCTTAGATATTGACAAATGCTACAGATCAAGGCCTTTTTGGTTTGTTTTGCAACATATGTGTTAAATGTTTAACAACACACAAATCTAGATCCTTGCTTATCTGTTTGTAAAATAGGAACATGAAAATACCTACCTCTAACATTTTTTGTTGCTTAGTAAATTGACATTTTGAAATAAGTAGGAGAGTGAAGGATATACAGTAAGTTTTCTCTGATTGTTTTTATTTAGGAAAGTTGAAAATTCAAATTAAAAGAGAAGCGTATTCCAGTGCATCCTGTATATATTCACTGGGTGATTCATGATTCTAGGTCCTACTTTAAACCCTTAATTCGGGGAACAAAATAAAGAAGAAACCCTGTCTTCTTGGAACTTTCATTCGGTCTGAGAAAGACACAAAGTTATATAACTTCAAAATATATATTATATTATATATTTTATATATATTTTAGTATTTTGGCTGGTATTTCCTATTGTTAAAACTATGAAGACGGGATAAGGAGATAACGAGACGAATTTAAATATACTTATCAGAAATGTAGGTATCATGTGAGAATTCTACAAATCACTGGTGAAAATATACAAATGTTACAAATTTCTAACCGGACTTTTTCCTAAAAGTATAGAAGGATATATTCTGACTCCATATCCAATTCCTCAAATTACCTTCATCTCTGACAACCTTATTTCTCTCTTGACCAATGGAGAGGAATCAGATTGTTTTTACAAATCATAATACCTAGCCTAAATCACCTAACCCAAAAGCGTTGTGGAGTTGGATGCAACATTAATTAATCTAAATATAAAAGACATTAATAATGAATAATGCAGTTATCAAATCTTTGTGGCTTGCCAGTAGGGAGCGCTCGCTGCTCACTGCCAATGTAATATGTCCCTAGTAGCTAAATTAAAGGCCCAGGGCACTAAGGTAGGAGAATCCTGAGGGACAGCTCATGCTCTCCCTTCTAATTAACTATTCCCATTTCACGCACAGCTGCTATGCAACCAATTAAACTTACAGTGGTACAAATAGTTACGTTAGCTGAAAATTCTCAGGACAGAAGATTTTTTTTTTCCTTGGAAAAGATAAAGTTTCTCATGTTTCTTGAAAACAAATAGTAATTTTCTTTTTTAATGCAATACAGAAGTTGGGGTGCTAGAAGTTGCAGAAGTGTGGAGTTACAAAGAGAAAGAAAGAGAAAGAATTACAAAATCAAAGTGTTGAGATTTTTTTTTTCTTTTGAGTGTTATCATTTTCATACCTCCTTCCTGGCTTCTGGTACATTGAAACATTCCTTGTTTGTAGGTAACAATATTTCTCTGTCTTTATCTCATCTTTCCTCTTTATATATCATGGTTGTTCCTTTTTATAAGGATGTAAGTCAAATTATAATTAAACCTGTTGAACTGATCCTAAATTGGTCTTCTGCAGATATTTTATTAACTAATAAGATTATATTCACTGATACTAGAAATTAGGATGTTAATATTTTGGGGGAACACATTTCACCTGTCAACATATAATATCTTTAATTACTTATGGAAATAAACTTTTATTTCAGTTAAAACATGTTCATACATATCTCCATAATACCAGTTTGAGGAAATTAAAAAAAATTTCTTATTTTTAAGGGATTTTTACACCCTTTAAACCTTACTTAGGTTTGAAATGTCATCTTTACCTTGAAGAAATAGAATGAATGTGTTTTATATTTTTTTAATACTGTTTACTAGCAGGAATGTTAATAATAACCATACACCATCATAGGGAGCTTCATAAATTTGTAAAGCTGTTTTTATATGAATGGAAATTGTATAAAATACATGTAGAGTAAGTTTCATCCTCGTGGAAACAGGTATAATTTCACATTTCAAATAATAGTGTTCGTAGATGATTTGCCTGAGTTCTTGTCAAATATGATTCACTGATCATCATTTCTACTTTTGAATATTACTAATATGATGAGATCTTAGATCAGGATCTTAAGAATAAAAGAATATTCAGTTGCACTATTTCTTCATGTGTACTTGTTTGTTCTTACAATATATGGTTTTATTTGAGGCCATTTACTTTCCAGAAACTTGTTAGATTCTTTGGGCATATTATAATAGTTAATTTCATTAGCACTAGATCGTATGATTTCCAATATGATTTTATATACACACTGAGCATGAACCTCACCATCAACATGTGAATTTTCCAGATTAAAAATAAGTAACATTTGAAGTTCTAATAATTTTCCTAATGAATAACATCCACAAGAAGCCAGAAATTATATTGTGAATTCTAAGATCAAAGGTCAAGAGTAATTTTGCAAGTTCCACTCTTACAAGTGACATTCCACATACTAGTGGATAAAATGGAGGTTGTCTTGTAGTATCATTAGCAGTTACAGTGGTTTTATGACCTGTACATTAAGTAAACCACAAAATCAGTTAGGATGGAAGGGGAAAAAAACTGTGTATTACGGGACTCAGCACTAACCCTAAACACACCTGGGTGCCTATTTTTTTTTAACCCTCTTTTTTAGAACCGATTTGTTTCCTAATCTTAGCTAAAAAGATGGAAAATGAGTCCCTCAAACTTATCTCAGCGGGCACACAGCATGCAAGAATCCCTTTGTGGTTCTCTTTGTGCAGTAAACAGATTTCCCCGTGTTCACTTGCCTCACAGAGAGCTATTTTTAATCATCTTCGTAGTTTTAAGGCACTAAGGGAATAATTTAATTTTAATTGTTTTGTTTTCTCTTCTGATGGGTGCGGTTTTAAAGGCAGAACTATTTTCCTGCCTGTGTACGTGAAGCCATTCTGAAAGAATTCACAGCTCAGTGAAATGTAAGGAAAATAATTCCGGTCTCATCACTTAACATGATGATATGCTGAACAAATTGAAAATCAGAGTTCAGTAAGTTATAAAATATGAAACCATATCAGATGTCTTGTCAGGGATCTTAAGAGGAAGGTCCAATGACCACATATATGTGATATCATATAGCCATAGCAAAGCGGTGAGAAGCTGCAGAGGGGGAAGGAAGCATTATGGTACATTTATCACGAATACTGCATGCTAGGTGATGACCCTGAGCTTTTTATGATGGTTCTACTTGAGAGGAGTAAGAATAAATGTTCCTCTGCACTCCTTCAGCTTCAGACTTATGTGTTACCCTTCTTGAAACAGGTTTTCTATCAAAAGACACTTCCACATAGGCGGAAATGAAAGACTGGGCTACTATATCATGTTTCTTATACGGTATGTTTCCTTAATCTAGGCAGTGTACAGGTTGTCTTTATATAATATAAAAACAACAATTCTACATGTTTTCAGAGATCCTTCTGCTCTGATGATAATTTGTAGAAATTCACAAGCCAACTTCACTAAATATATCAAACTGAAGTTTCAGAGCATTCTGTATGATTGCTGGACTTGGGAATTATTATGTACTATCAGCAGTGATTCAGATGCTTAAAACATGATCAAAGAAAGCCTAAAAAAGAAACAAGAATTTTTTTTTTTGAGAGTGGCTGTTGAAAACAGGTTGAATTGTTTCCATCTTTGCTATGCTGCTGGCTCCTTTGGTCTTTCCCAGCAAATGATTTCCATAAAAGCTCCAGGAACGCGGGGATCCTCGCACAGAACGCATGCGTCAGGTTGCTAAGGGGACTTTCCACCTCGCTACTCCCCTAAGAAGGGGAATCCTCACACTGATGTTTGCTAGGAAGTTTTTCTACACCAAGTGCACGTTCATTAAATATGTAGTCTCTTGGTATATGTATTGTATTTTCCATTTGATTCGTGGGAATTAGATGTGTACAAGTCATTCCTATTGTGACCACAGGAGTTAGAGGACTAATCTTTTGTTAATTATTTGAAATGCAAGCCTTATTTAAAGCCATTAACGAGACCAGAATAAAAGGTGTGACTGGAAAATAATGATCTTTCATCAATATGATCTTTCACCAACTATCAGAGCAATTTATTTCTTTATTGGCGGAGGCTGGCTAGAGAGAGGTTAAGGATTTTGAGATTACTAGTAAGGCACTCTGAAGACTCGTTCCAAGGCAGAATAGCTGCTCATCTCAACACACTGATCTTCCTGATACAGCAGCCAACAGGTTTCTTTAGTTGATGGGTTCAAGTTATTTTTTTATGTTTGACGTTTATACATAAAATCCTGTAGTATTATAAGTTTAGAAGTACCCCTTGATAACTTTAAGCTATACTATTCTCATAAACCATGTGCATATATGTTAAAATAAAATTTATTTTAAATATTTGAATGTTTATTCACTATTTATGAGATATATGATATATGATAAAATGTTGAATGTTTAATTTAAAAGAATTGTTACAGGAGAAGACACCCTGTCGTTAATCTCCCTCAAAACATTCCTCTGTACAAACACTTACTGCTTCATTCTTGCCAGTTTCTGAAGCAGTTTTGGAAATCCCTTTTCATGAATATGATAGTCATGTTCTCGTGGCTGCTTCATGTCCTGAATCAACTCCAAACATTTACCCTTCGTGGTCACTGTGACTTCAAGGAAGAGCCAGAAGTCCCATATTGTCAGATCCAGTGAATAAAGTAAATGAGGATACACTGTAATAATTTAATTTGGTAGAAATTGCCATCAATCGATCAATTACAGGTGTTCTAAAGATATAGTGAGTGTTAAAAAAATATTAGAGTAGAAGACACATTACCATTAAGCCCCTTAAAATACTCAAAATTATCCCCTTTGTTTCCAACACATTTATCCCAACCTTCTTAGCAATATGTCTTTTACTGTAATATTTTTCAAATTTAAGTATTCCATGTACCTTTCAATTAAACATTGTGGATGTGGTGAGATCACTGCAGAGTATATCAAAAGCATCTTTCTGATTGCAACACATTTCCACAATTCAGTGTACTCCATATAAACTGGTCATCTGAGAGGTCAGTTTCTTTTTAATTGTCAGTAATAGACTTTTCTTGCATTTTTAAAATTTTAATAGAAGTGTGTAGTCATTTTAAATTTTGTATATGCAGAATACTTAAATAAAATATACGCTCATAAATTTTAGGAAAAATACTGACAAAGTACATTTCCTTAAAAGGAATCCATTTCAGAGAGTTGTTTCAATAAAAAGTGTGAGATTAATTGACACAAATGTATTCATTTAACTGACTCTAATTTTTATAATGTCAATCCATTATTCCATTTTATCTTTTGATGCACCAAAAATATATCATTTGACATAAACTTATATTTTAACAAGTACTTAAGAATCCCCACTTTCAAAAAGTTAAAGTCTAATAAATATTATGGATAACTTTGATGGTGTGAGCATACTTCATTGATGGTTAATAGGTTTTTCCTCTTTAAGTATTTAACTGTGTATTGATATTTTGTGTGCTTTTGGACATGTGCATATTATTTCACAATAATAATTTAAAAATTTGATAAAATGGTATTGAAGTCCTTCTGTTCAAATTTGGCCAAGTTCTTTTCATATTAACCTCCTGATTTAACTGTCCATTATTGGTCTAGCCATCCAAGTTCTGCCCCATGCAATTTTTTAAATCAATCTTTATTAAGTCATTCCAACTCTTTTTTAATACTAATACTGTATGACTCTTTCCTAATGAGCTTACATTCTGTTATCAGTGACAGTTCTGAACTCATGAAAATGGCTTTTACGATTCCTTATATGCGATAGGCTGAAACTATTTGTTATTTCTTAGGAAACTGGTAAACCGTGAAACATCGTTTCTCTCTTTTTCAGATCATATTAAAATATTTGCAGAAGTTTCATACGACGCACAATTGCATGTGAATTATGGAACCATAAGCTTGGTATTTGGTGCAATATGGTATGTGAGTCTCTCTATATTTCCAAACCAGCTAAGCCTTTTTTAGTGCTGGGACATTTCTTTAAACAAATGTACTGTTGGGTTCCTGATGCTGCCTTTGCCTTTGTCTTTCTAACCTTGTTTAGAGAGTTCTTGAAATGTGTCACAGACAAACTGCATTGGGGAAGTTAGATGCTTGAAGAAGACTTTACCTCAAACTGTTGCACTAAGAAAGAAAATTCAGTCCCACTGAACTGCAAGTACTCCAGGATGGCAGGGAGGGACGTGAGCCCAGCGCCTCGGCCGTCTGTGAATCCTGACTGGTGCTCATCACAACAGCCCCACTTCTGCAGAGACTGTGAGGACTCTCTGGCTTAAGGATTCTATTCAAGGGAACAGCTCCCAGGACTTGGAGAAACTCATTATTGTGTTGTAAAACCAGCCAGAGCTGGGAGAAGATTCGCATCTCCCAGGCAGAGAAAAAATAAATAGTTGTAGTTTTTCTAAAGTAACCACTCCCAAGAAGAGGGAAGACGGGCCTACAGTCCCAAAGAAACTGTCCTAAAGTTTAGTACAGCCGAGGGAAAACCGGTGGGTGTTTTCATCAGATTTCTAAATGGATTACATGATCATTGCAAAATAGTTGAAATTTTCTTCCCAAATTGTTGAGCATTCCTCTTCTTCTTCAGCTCCCCTAACCTCTGCTGGATTTTAAAAGGTAGGAGGAAGGTGAAATTAAGTATTTTAAATAACAGAAGGAAAATTTTCAATAGTGATGCCATTTGATTTTATCTAGAATAATTTCCTGACACATAATTATAGAGTGACTAATTACTAACTAGTCAATTAAAACTGAGTTTGAAGTACCTTTTAAACTGTAGTGTAACATTTAACAATATAACGTATTTTGAATAAATAGTTTTCTTCTTTTAAAGAAAGATATTTATTCTCTAAGGCTATAGTAACAAGCCATTTCCCAAATCCTCATCTTCTATGTGTGAGTCTTTAAGAGAAAAAAAGCTTTAATCTACATATATAGATCATCAGGAATTAGAGTATCAGTAAAAGGACATGTCAAATACAGAAGATTCAAAACTCGGTGGAGCAAAACATGCAATAAAAAAATGTAGGTTAGTAGAAGGAAAGTAGGTACATTCTGGAATAACAGTCAGGTCTTTTCACACAACTGAATTTGGACAGTGAGAAACTATTACTTACTGTATTGGCAACCTTAGAGACTTCCTACATATCTCAACAGCAACTATGCTAGCAATGAATAAATAATATATATTGTGCACTAGTTGATTTCTCTTCCCACTGGAATAATGCAAAGCTAAAAGAGGTAGTAAAGACCAATGTTAACATAGAAGCACAATGGAAAAAAAGAACAGTTCCATTATGGAGATATAGCACACAAACGAGGTAATTATTGTAAATGTAAAGGACCTGAATGTTGCTCATACATTTGTAGGATGGTAAAAATCATATATTGTCATAAATTTAGAAGGTCAAGAGAGAAATAATCTTTTTTTGTGTTTTGAATACTGTGCCATATGAATGAGTTCTTTAAATCTTACAACAAAACGCTGTATTATGAATTCAGGGATGAGCTAATTGAAGTGTGGAAGAACCAAGTCATTTACTGTAGTCACACCGCTAGTGCATCTGTATTTGTTATCATCAGTTTACGTGAAATTTGGCTATGATGCTAAAGACATTATTTTTGAATACCTTTCACGTACAGTATTTATCTTGTGGACCAGTGTAAATCAGAAGAGCATTACTCTTCTTACTTTTATTTCCTACAAATACTTCATCCAAAATTCCTGACTGTAGGTTTCAGAATCCAAAATATTTTGCACTGTATCTTCTGTGATGATCTTACTTAGACTCCCACCACTGTGTGTATGTATATGTGTGTATGTATGTATGCATGAATGTGTTTACTTATTTTTGTAGTGTTGAAGATCAAACCCAGCGCCTCACCCATGTGAGACAAGTGCTCAGCATCTGAGTTATGCCACCAGCCAGCCACCACCACTAAATATCTGCATTAATCTCAGCTCCAGTTGTCTTGCCCTTAGGGGTAGCTGCACAATTTGGGGGGGCCCAAATGAAAATAAATGTATTATAGAAAGAATGAAAAAAAAATCTCAGCCTCTTACTGAGCCGTCTTCCAGCCAACCCACCATCTCAAAAGACGTATCTGTAAGTTTGAGCTGTGTCCGCAGGATCGCAAAGTCACCACACAAATTCGTGAGAAATAATAAATATTTTTTTGTTTTAAACTATTAAATTTGAGTACGTATTTTTGTGTGACAAAAATAAGGCAGTGGTTTTCTAATTACAAGGGATTTTTTTCTCCAGGAAATGCTTTTCAAAATCCCTCCTCATAAAACAAGTTTTGTGCTGTAGCATTTGAAAATTTGTTTTCTGACAACATATCTTTTCTTTAACAAATAGCAATCACTGGTACTAGGAAGAACTAGGAAATAGTCAACATTTTTTTGGTAGTTCTATTTCATTTGTTCCAGTGTGGAGAAAGTTTCCCAGCAGCTCAGTAACTGAAACTAAGCTTTTCTTCTTCCTTTGATCTCCCTTAACTACTTCTATTGAGATATGAAATTTGAGTTTAATTGTTTCATTATCAGCAGGGTTTTTATAGTCTATTTCCATAGAATATGCGTGAGTTAAATTCTGAGCCAATTTGAGGAATCATTTTCTGTTAGGTCCCATACTTTCTAAAGCAGCAAAATGATCATCATGTTAGAGAAAACAATAATTTTAAGCAGACTTTGTGATTGTGCTACAAACATTTCCCTTCAACATGAAATAAAGCCCACTGGTGGCTGTTGTGTTCGGCACTAGTCAGCATCCTCTGCGCCCTTTCATTTCCATGGCGCTTGACAGGTACCATAGAGAACTGGACGGATCAAACTTTCAAACATTATATCAAATGCTCAAAGAATGAATTTGGGAAGATATTATGACATTCCCACTCACTGAACTCAAAAACATCAGTTAACATTTCCATGAGCGCTTCATTCTATTTATTTTATCCTGAAAACTTTTTTAAAAGCCCTTAAATTTAAAGAAGTATATTTTGCATCTATTTTAATGTTAATTTAAATCATACAAAGCAAACTATTAAATAATAGAAGCTTCCCCCCTTTTTTGCCCCTCTATTTTGGCGCTGGGAATGGAAAATAAGGGCCTTTGGCACACTAGGCAAATGCTGTACCACTCAGCTATAACACAGCTGTAATAATAAAGTTTTAAATCTACAGTTTACAAAACAAGTAGTCATAAAAAGGACTGACAAATATCTTAAACATTTTTGGCAAGATGTATGTGCTTTACCTTATATGAAATAAATGACTTAGTCTACAAAAATAGATATTTAAAGGTTGCATAAATGAAACAAGCCTTCTCTTACTTACAAAATGTACATTGCCCTGAAAGACAGCGGAGAAGTTGAGCCATAGAATTGGCTCAATGACCAACAAATTGTAACATTCACAAAATCGCTTTTTTTCTGGATAACTGTTTCCTAAACTTAAAATTAAAGTGTATCTAAGCAGAATCTCTTGGTATCCAGATTAATTGAAATTTTATTAGAAAACTTTTAAAAATAAATTGAGGGTAAGAGGGTTTTCCTCACAATGCAACTACTTAAACAGGGAGTTACAAGCTTTTCTCTCTTCCTAAGCTTTTGGTGCAGTGCCTTAGAGGAGAAGTATATCTTTTCTACCGAAAGAGCATGAAATAGTGCATTATCATGCCACAGGCAGTTATTGAGACCTAAAAGAGCTCACAATCTTGCAGATAAAGGTAGAGAAATTATAACTGCAATCGTATGTCAAGCTGCTTTGTGGTAGAGCGAGGAGAAATGGTCATGCCTTTAATTTGTAGTCATACGAGTCATACTTGTCTACTCTAGTGTTTCATTTTAAGATGTCTCCTATGTATAATAGAGAACAGATTGTGAACCAATTGAAGCCTGGAGGATTCTGTGAAAGACAATGACATTTTCTGCTTTTGCCTTTTTCTGATCCTTGTTCTTGCCCCCTTAAATCGTGTATGACAGACAAAGCACGCAATTACGTGATTTGGGTTAAATTTACAGCACCTGTGTGTCACAGAAACCACCCACCTAAAGGGAGAGATGGAGACAAGGGATAATTTTCAGTGTGTAAAATAGAACTTGGTCAAGTTTCTATGAGTAATTGGAGAGGTAAGAATCGTCACTTCAAGTGAACAGATGCGGGTGCTGGCCTTGACGACTGGACTTTTGCAGGCATTGGCGTGCATCAGTCCCTGTAATAATACATTGACACCTTCAGGCTAATCTTGGACAGTAGGATGTGTCATAAAGTGTTTTGTAATTTTGCAGAGACTGAGCATTTTGCGCTTGGGTAGCAGTCACCTGAATGGGGCATTTGCCGACACTGTGAACTACAAACACATTTTTTAGAAACAAATGGTTTACAGCCATAATCTTTTTAGAAATTAGAGGGATAAATTATAGTCCAAAATCTACCTGTAAGACTATGAAACATGGAAAAAGTAAACACTCTTTATTGTTTTGTTTGGCTTGTTAAAAGTAAATATTTTTCATTTTTCAATCCATATGTGAGAGTCTTAAAGAAAAATGACAGACATTTTCTTTAAAATAACAGTTTTCTTTTTTAAAAAAAATAACAGTTTTCACTTCATTAGACAATATTATATGCCAAAGTAGGTTCATAAAATGCAAATATTGAGCTGTATTAGAATTGTCTTAATCTCCACTTAAAAAGTCATGAAAATTGGTCATGGACGTGTAAGACAATTCTGTTAAAGGGCTACACTGGACTCTTTTATGCATTCCTACTAGGAGAAACCCATATTATTCTCTATCATACAAATAGCAAGCTTTTTCATTAAGAAGACATCTGTTACTTTGGTTTTAGTAGTTTCCGAAACTATGTGCCCCTAGCATTTCATACAGATGAAAATTATTCTGAAATTTGAACTATATAGAATATGCCAATGCATTTGAATACAAGATTCAATGTCTCCTGACTCAAATCGAAAACTATGTAAAATACAATTGACCTGAACAGGAATAAAAGTGCATGGAAATAAAATTTCAGAATCTTCTCATTTTCAAAGTATTATAATATTATAATGAGTACAGATGCATGTATGCAACATTTTTGTGAAACATTTTATATTTTAAAGGTGCCTTTTACAAAAAAAAGAAACAAAAAGACAATATGAATCTTTTCAATGAATTTAGGTAAACTAATAGTATAAAGGAAACCAATTAGCAAATATTTTGAAATATTTTTAAAACAATGGAATTTGTTATTTTGGGAAATATTTGAATGATACACAGTGCAATCACTGTTGCTATCCTCTTATTTGACTGTGAAATTTTTATTATTTTAAAAATATTATACTAAGAAAAAAGATAATTTTTTATATAAACATGAATATTTATATGTTTATATTCATGTTTATAATTAAAGGTTAGGGAAGGACATGAAAAATGTACGTAGATATTATCTTTTGATTAAGTGATTAGTAGTTCAGTTTTTAAATAATATTAAGTGGTTAAAACAATTATATTTCTAAAACACCAATAAAGATAACACAGAACATTATGCACCAAAAAATAAAATACACTTGAAAGTCCTATGAAAACAACTTCTAAAATTACCGCACTGAGAGTGGTGGATGGTGTGTTCTATCAACAATAGCGCTCTCATGAATCAGCCTGGAACTGGGCAGTGTTGCTCTCGTAGACATTGATCAAAAGTTTTAGCAGTAATTTAGGAATAGAGGATTTTTTCTGGCTTTTCTTCATCTGTATATGTTTCTTTATTTCTTTAGTATCCTAACATAAATGAACTTTGAGGTTCTTAGACCATTACACTCCCTGACCCAACAATGCTCCTTTCGAAAGCTTTTTAGAGGACAGTTTTAGTCAGATGAGGGCAGCAAAGAGCAGAAAAAAGGAAAAGTAAATTTTCTGCCCCTTGGGCAGAGTGGCTAGGGAACTGTTTGAAGTAGGACAGACAGGGGTGAATAGATTAGACCAGAAATCTTTGAGCAAGGAGCTGGGCGGAGGGTTTCAATTTCATGAGGATTTTATATTGCAAGCAAAGTTTTAAAATGAAGAAAGTAAGCAGCAACATGAAGATGGAGGGAAGCATGAAAATTATTGTACATAGGGTTTTCAAGCATCAGAAACCAAAGCCAGATATGCAAGACGACATTGTCAAGTCACTGAGACACCAAACATACTTTGGAGCGCTAGCTTATTTTATCAATGGTCCTTCAAATTCTGTCAATACTAGTGGATAGTTATGTCTGGCCATAGCATAGCCGCACCCAATCAAAGGAAGGAGAATAAGCACCGAGTGATATCCTATCATTCTAGCTCTCAACGTAGGGCCCCCTCCTCATGCCGCACAAGTTTCTTTGAGTTTCAAGCAATAGTAGTGCTCAGAACCATAAGAACCGGCAACAGAGAAATGGAGATTTAGGGACCTAAAATACAGTGGCATCTCGGCTCAAAAACTTAATTTGTTCTGCGATTGTGCAGAAGACGTCCATGTTTGTGTTTGTGTGGGAAAGATGGCTGCAGTCATGTTTGACACCCAGGGCAGAGTTTGCGAACAAAAACAAAATTTTGTCAAATGCTTCTGTTTGTGAACCAAAGTGTTTGCAACAAAAGTGTTCAGGAACCAAGGTACGACTGTTTACATGCTTTGCCTTCTCTCTCTTGAAAAAAAATCAAAACTAGAATCTTTTATGACATTAATTTTTGCTAATATCCAGACATACATAGTTTCCATAGAGAAATCAAATAGATTGCTGAAGGTATGATCTCAATTTAGTGAGCCAATTTGGGTGTTAATCAGATAATTACTTTGTATTCTTGCATATCCATTATCGTCAAACCCTAAGGGGTGAAGAAAGGTAGCATTCCGCTATGAGAAAAACATAATCATTTTTAGGACATGTAAAAAAAAAAAACACTTCCAAAAGACTAATATCTTTCTGTTACTGGAGCTTGCCATTTCAATTGCAAATTGCAAAAAAGTAAGTTGTAGTTACTATGGAAAGTGTGTTTTATTCCCAAGGTTATACTGTGGAAGAAAGTGTGATAATTTAAAAAAATCACCTGTACTTCTAATTGTTTAGAAGATGCATATTTTCAGAGTAATAAATCATTTCAGATGTCTAAAATAACTGCTAAACTTCAACTTTAAACTTATTTGCAATTATTATATGTTAAGAATGTGGTAGTCAAAAATAAAGAGGCAGACTTTATTTTTGATATTTGATGACTACTTTCAGACCTATCACTACTTTTTGCAGCGTTCTGCTCCCGACGAAGTGAGTTAAAATGATGGTGTGTTGCATTTGATACAGCTGAGAAGGTCAAACCATGCAAGCCCCCGAAGTCCTAGCCTTATCACCAAATTACCAGGAGTAACTGAAAGATTCACCATCACTTGCTCTCTCAAACTGCATTTGAACATGCTTCTGAGTTTGTCCTACCCCCAGAAAGCACCATTATGTGAGCAATATCTCTTTTTATATCTTCTTGGGATATGTGAGACATAATCTGTCTCTGCATCTAAACAATATTTGGGGTAAGGAAAGACATCTATCATTTCCTCTTGGAAATTGGTATTCCTAGTTCTTGGGCTTTCAGACTTACGCCAGGATTTACACCTCAGTTCCCTGATTCTCAGGCCTTTAGGTTTGGACTGAATTATAACCCTGGCTTTTCTGGTTCTTCCATTTAAGGACCACAGACCGCATGGAATTTCTCGGCCTCCATAACATTGTGAGCCAATCTCTACAGCCCATTTTCTCTAACATAGGTCACCACATATCCTATGGATTCTTTTTCTCTCAAAATCCCAAATACATATGGTGAGATTATGGTATACTCTTTTGAGTGGGTATATTTTCTTTGATGCTGTTTTGAATTATCTTAGATATTTAATAGCATGCTGCACATATTCATATTTTAAGCTCTGACTTTAAAGAAGAAAATAAGAATTCACATCTAATTATGTAGATTGGTTTGTAATCTACAAACCAGTGCATGTTATTTGTAAATTTGCATTTATTTATAAATTGACACTCGTCCTCACATATTTTCAGAGTCTGTTTAAATATTAAACTATAGTCAATAAAGTTGATTTTTAACTCTAAAGGGTTTTTTTGCTGATAATTTTTGAATTTGTTTTTTATTTGTGTTATTAACATCTCCTCTAATTCTTTGGTCTTTTCTTCTTAACTTACCCGTCCTCTTCCTTCTCTTTGGTTTCCTGATTTTATTATGAATGTTTCCACACTGTACCTTACTCTTCTCCTTTGTGTGTATAATTAAGGCACCATCTGTCTTTCTCATTTTAAACTCTGTAGTCCATTTTTCTGTACCAATTGCTTCACTTATTGTTTAATCCATCAGCTGTAGTGTCTTGTAAGCCCCAGATATTGCTTTTGTTTTATTACAGACTCCATCTTGTATGCTTTAGATTTCTTAAAATAAGCGTTTCTCTTATTTTTTTTCTTTTTTTGCAATGAAGATATTTAAATGTCTTCAAATTTATGGACAATGATTTGATGCAAATATAACATAATTTAGAATATTAATACATTAAGAGTCATATTAATGAATAGTAGAAAATTAACATAAATTGCCTCTATTTTGTGAAGGCTTTTATTCTATTAAATTGATTGCACTGTGGATTTTAATATGTAAATTTAATGAAGACAATAGTTGTTTCATAAAGCCCAAAAGTTTCCTAAATTTTTGTGATAGATGATAAGAGTTATCGTAATCTACTTGACAACCAATTACCTTGATGTAATATGCAATCTCTAGATAAGCTTTGATATTGGAGACACTGGGCCATGTATTTTTTTAATTTTTAATTTTTTTTTTTTTTTTTTTTTTTTTTTTTTTTTTTTTTTTTTTTTTTTTTTTTTTTTGTGTGTGTGGTGCCGGGAATCGAACTCAGGCCCTTGTGCTTGCAAGGCAAGCACTCTAATCACTGAGCTAAATCCCCAGCCCCTGGGCCATGTAAACAAAACAAAAAAGAGCATATTCTCAGAGGAGATTACAGAGTCCTAAAAACTAGTGGTAATCCAATAGACTTCAAATTTTATAGTTGTTACTATGTATAATTTTTTAAGTAGACAATTTGAATGCTGAACACAGTGGAATCCTGCTCATGTACATAAGCATGAAAACAAAAGTTGACATAAATTCTCAACAAGTTGGACTATTTTGAAAAATTATGAAATTGCAGGAATTCAATTTGTTATTTTGTTATTTCAGGGAGGGATGGTCTCCATTAATTTATTACTAGAAAAATATTTAAATTACACTCATTTTTATTTTTAAACAGTTTTTCTTATTAAAAATGGACACAAATATATTCAAAATATGCAGTGATAATCATAAACAACAAAAACAACTGTCCATATGTAATAAAGAAATAAAATTAAAATACTTCCTACATTTTGTTTAGATTTTAATTAAAATCAAAATGATACACATTTTATGAAATGTACAGCAAGGTGACCGAAAGGATGTTTAAGAGTTTGTCTGTTTTATTAATTTCCAGGAGGAAATGACATGATAGATACTCTTCTTTTATTTAACCAACTTAATGGACATGAAAGCCAAGTAGATGAGAATAAACCAAAGGCCATACACCTCAGTAAACATTTACTCCTTTGAAAACCGATTTCATTCCATTGAGTCTTCCTCTCTACAATTTCAATGTCCCTGAACTTTTCTGAGTTCTAACTTGCCATCTTTTGTGGAAAACTATTATGATTTCCTGAATGTGTCATTTGGATCAATGACAGAAATAGTCAGAGGAGTGTTATTCCCTCTAAAATATTCTCTCACAAAATATGTTGCTACATTAAGAGAGGATAAACTTTACTTTATATATGAGCAAATGATACATGACTCAGGAATTAATTCCTCTGGGTATAAGTGCTGTTTCCATTTCAAGGAACATTAGCTATACATTAATATTGCATGTCTGTACTTTGTGAATTACAGGTTATTATTCTCTATTTCTGGTGAATTTCATGTTCACCAAGCAGAATCATATTTTCCTGTTCTTTTATGAGCAGTATTTTAAGAGCAGTATTTTACCTCCTAGTATGTGGGAAATCTCTCTTCTACCAGGAGGTCTTTTCACTACTCTCTTTAGAATGTAGATGTAGAACGGGCTACAAATAAAATAACATTTGTGTTTTTCTCTTCTTGGTCACAAAAAAGGAACTAAGATCCTTGTCTTGCTCTTCATTTCTATTTTTAATAAATAACTGAAATAATATGAGCAGCAATTTGTGCACAATCACATTCCAATTAATATTGAGGGAAATAATCATTTATTTTTACATGTGTCCATGTGTGCATAAAAATTAATTTCTCTCAAAAGTTGGCATTTAAACACAATCATGGTGAACCCATTTCACCAAACAAGATAAACTGCTTGATACATTGTATGAAAAAATTTATTTTTACTAAAATAAGAACATAAAAATACAATAAATGTTATTTTCGAGGAATAATACAAAGTTGCCAAAGATCCAATTTTGTTCTATGAAGACAACTTCATAATTCATCCTAAGAAAAATAGTTTTTCACCGAGAAATTTGAACTACATATTCCACCGGTTTTTAAGATGAAATACTATTTTTCTATGTGAACTTATTTATCAAAGGAATGTATAATTTAAAATTCAGTGTGTGTGTGTGTGTGTGTGACTTTATGAATGCTGTTGACATTAATAGGTAACATAAAAGGATGCATTTTGAAAAAAATACTTTGATCTGAGGACAACTCATAATAAATTATGCAGTTTAACTATCTGGCTTCATGACAGAGCAAAAATTTCTAGTATTTTCTTCCATGACTTACTGAACTATTTACTGAAAATGTGAACATGCAGATTAAGCTGTAATCACAGTTAACCGAGAGTAGGACTAAATTCTTACCCTGCGGGGGCTACTAGTAGCTTCAATTCCCCCATTTGTCTACCAGAGATTCCATTGTATGTCTACCAGCTCCTCTCTCAAATATGGTCAGCTTCGCTCGCCAGGGATTTCTATTTTGGAAACACGTATAATTTTGCCATATTAAAGTCTGAAATTCTTGAACAATGAAGATATTATAATACCTTATAGTAACTATTGTCATAGTTTTCACTTTCATGAATTTCCCTCGACTCTGAATAATTTGTGCGCTTGGTATTGCAATTAGAGTATCAGACAGTCAAAGACACATGAATTTGCTGGTTTTAAAAGAAACAATATGTTTTCTTCATTGAAGATCAGAGGTAGGCAATCCAATTTGTCTCACAATATTATCAGGACCCAAGTTTCTCCTCTGGATTTTCATTTATTTCATTTTGTGGTCAATTTATATGACCCCTGTTCCCAAGGTCACCTCACTTTTTGAAGCAGCAGATTTAATCATGTGAAAAGCAAAATAAAACAAACAAAGAAAAAACCCGTGGAAACTCTTTGCCTTTCAAGATTGCTCTACTTTGCAAAAAATTCCAATCAACCTAGCAAGAAGAAAAACTTGAAAGTTACTACATAAATCAGGTCAGACATCAAAGACATGATATGAAATAAGAGCAAGCACATGTTAAGCAGCATAACACAGGATGAATTAACTAGTCTATTTTATTTTTTCCTACCCAGTGGTGTCATCTTGTGTTTCCTATTCACTCTGAGACATCGCCTTCATTTGGAAAGGTTCTTCACGTAAAATAACCACACACTGCTACATTCTCTACGTTGTTAAGCCTGGTTTTACATCCTGATTCATATTATTGAGGGCAGATGTTACACACACTTAGTTTCACCATCTTGACATTTTTGCATTACTTAATGCTCATCCATTAGCACATATTTCATTAGCTTTGCATCATAGAGCTGATCACAGATCGGATGAGGTCAGATCTACATCAAGGGAGAATCAATCTAAACTGCAGCAGGTTAGATCTAGGATGGATCATAAAATGTCATCTTGCCCAGCTCCCAGTTTTACAAATTGCAAAGCAGAGAACACAAAATTAATTTTAAAATCTAAATTGATTTTCTGTGTTTCCGGCTCAATGTATTTTCACGCTATCCAAAATGTCTGTCTTATGGCTGATCTGGTCTATGGAATCAAAACCTGAATTTCCAGCTGTATTTGGAAAAACTACAAAGAAGGGCTATAGCAGCATGGAGTGTTCTAGAATTATTTTTTCACTTTAGGACTTGATAACTGGGATTATAATTTAGTACCCACAGGATTTTATTAAATTCATATTCATAAATAGATCCTTTTATAGATAAAAAGTGGTATTTTAGAATCTTACAGAAAATTTTTGCTGGATATTTATTAAGGTGGGCATACTAAAAAAAATGGACATACTATAGTGTATATCTCTCTCAACACATTTCTGGGTAGAGACATAATATAAATCTCAAATTCCTACATAGAGTGTAGGGTTATTTCTTAAGTTAGTCTTTCAGTGATGCTAGCATAGACAGGCAAGTTAGATATAAGAGAGCAGGCAGCTAGGGTGGGGATGGGCCCAAGATAATCAGGCTCACTGTCAGATAAGCAGGACTGTGGGTTCAGAGTTAACAAGAACCAGATGGACAACTAAGTCCAGAAATAAAACAAACAAGGTGATGACCACTGTGATAATATTGCTCCTTGTTATCTGGAAAACAATGTTCTTCTTCCTCTTTGTTCTTTAATAAACCACTTAGACAAATTAGAGGCTAAGAGGTACCTACAGACATACGTTTGCTCCATGCCTTGACTTCTCATAGGCCTGTTTCTAGTTTAAGTAGCTTTAACTTACTTAGAGCTTAACTGCTTTAACTGTCTTTAAGTAAGCTTGTTTCAGGGCTACTGGCTGACCTTAGTCTGACTCAGATTGGTGTGAATTCTGATCACAGCTGCTATAAAAACTCTAGACAGAGTCCCATGGCAACCCATTTTCCAGGTACCCTCCTGTTGGACACTATTTCTTTCTTCTTAATAAGTATTTACCCTGTCTACCAGCTTTGTCCAAGAATTCGTTCTTCCAGTTTGTGAAACACCAAACCTGGTTATTTTTGGGGGCTTGTACAGGATTCCAAAGAGATAAGACTCCATTTGGGGAGCATTTCACAGCTCCCTCACAATATGCCCTTTCCTTGATACTACTATTTTTGCTACCCATAATTTTGACTTTGGGGGACTTACTTTGGGGGCCTGAATTGACCATTCTTGTTGGTCGTCTGTGGCAATGGTCAATCGCAGAATGTATTTTCTGTTACCCTTGTGAAGAACTGGAAAGGCTAGATAGCCAAAGATATTTCTTTATCTGGATTTTGTTAACTTTCACCCCTCAGACTACATGAGGATGCAATCTAGACCAGAACCTCTTCTGTGGACCAGCTCCTAAAGTGATTCTGTTGGGTTCTCTGCCCACCATATAGTCATGTACACTGTGGCAGAAACTGCTGTAGAGATTCTCAGGTCTCTACCCAAGGTGTCTCTCAGTCATGGATATGCATTATTGCCTGCCTCCTTCAATGTGCTGGCTGGCTGAGGCCCCACAGTGCTAGAGCTTATCTGAAGGCTCAAACTAAGAGAAAATTAGAAAGATTCTGGCATGATCCTCCTCACCAAGGAGGACCACGGATTTAAATATGGCTGTTACCTTATGGTTTGTCATCAACTCACTGATGTACTAGGTCTATTAAGAGACTTTAAATTAAAACATCTCTTTTCTCCCTGACCTCTATATGGTAAAAACTATATATATATATTTATAAATATATATATATATCAGAGCCACACAGAATAAAACAAAAAAGTTGCAAAACATGTTCCAGGAAACACCACAGAAGAAGAACAGGCATGCATGCCTGTAAGAGTGGACAGCCCAGTCCCCCTACTTACTTCCTGGAGCACTCCATGTCACAGCCACTTGTGCTGGTTGTATGAAGACTGGGTGACACTCTCCCCATCAGTAGTTACACAAGAAAAACTGATAAGGATTCCTTCTCTTCCCTTGTTGTCTTTCAGAATGGGAAACTCCATATCAGCTTCTAATTTTCTCAATCTCTTGGGATATATCTTTAGGAATAGGGACCCTCTTAATGCCCGGGGATAGTAAAGAAACATCATTTAATCTTCTGCACCTATGCATGGTGTGAATACCCCTGATTGAGGAAAAAGGGAAACTGAGGGAATGATTAAATACAGCGCTATTCTTCAATTAGATTTGTTTTGCAAGAGAGGGAAAATGCTTGCGGTCCCGTAGGTACAGACATACTATGTCCAGTCTGTAATGGGTGTCACAAGAAGTCGGATTGCCTCAATAGGTCAAAGTCTCCGGAGTCAAACCCATCTTACCCGGTCATCCAGCAGGAATAAAGGGCCCCAGGACACTTGTCAACTTCTTTCAAATCAGACTATCATCTCTGCTGAGGAGTCCCCGGGGTGACGGCAATTGAGGGAAAATAAGTCAGTCTCCTGCTGGATAGTGAAGTTAGATCTTTGGTCTGATCTCCAACCCCCACTCCATCAAAAAGTACCACTTTAAAAGGAATTAGTGCCAACACTGTAGTGAAGTATTTTTCAAAGCAATTGGGATGAAATTCTATTGTCATGTCTTTTTCATTATGCCTGAGAGTCCCGTTCCACTCCTAGGAGGTGTTCTATCCCATTGAAATACCATTATTTACATGCATCCCAGCCCGGGATTTTCCCATCCCTAGTGGAGACAGAGAAACATCCTAAAGTATGGGCAGCAGAGGGAGAGAAAGGGGCAAGCCCTGTGCAGGCACACATCAAAGACCCTCTTCTTTGCCTCATATAAAACAATACCATTTAAGGCCAGGGGCCATAAAAAGGCCACCACCTATTATTAAAAATTTAAAAGCACAAGGTCTTCTAAAATCTTGTAATAGTCCTTGCCACACCCCTATCCCGAGAGTCCTGAAATGGAAAATGAAGCTTGGTTCAAGATCTCTGACTGACCGATGAGGTGAGTGTCTGTACTCCCAGTGGATCTCAGCTTATCTACTCTTTTATCTCAGATTACATAGCATGTGGAGCCATTTATTGTCTTTGAGTTAAAAGATGACTTTTTTCCGTATCCCTTTACACACTGACTCTCAATTCCTCTTCACCTTTGAAGACCCTAAAGATAGATTCCTCAGCTGATAGGAATGGTATTGACCCGAGGATTTAGAGATAGCCCTCATCTTTCTAGAGAGATACGTTCATGGGATTTGGTTTACTTCAAGCGCTCCCAAGTTAAGATCTCACAATATGTTGTTGATAGTTTGACAAGCATTCCTTCAAAAGAACTGTCAAGTCAGGGCGATCAGGCTTTACTAAACTTTCTGGCAGATAGAGGCTACAAGGTCTCTTGGCCCAAGGCACAGCTCTAGAGCCTTGAAGTAAAGGACATGGGCCTAATTATATCTAGGGTAACTCAGGGACTAGGAAAGGAAAGAATTAAACCAATACTTTCCTCCCCATTGCCAAAAACCTTAAGAAAATTAAGAGAGCTTGGGGGAATCACAGGTTTCTGTTGGTTCTGCATTGCAGAATATGGTGGCGCAGAATGCCTCCTCTACCATCTAGTAAAGACGAACCTTCTCAAAGACAGACACCCGTATTTTGAGCTGAGAACCCAACTCCCACTTGTCATTTCAAATCTCAAATGGGCACCTATAGAAGCTCTGGCTCGAAGCTTCTTGTCTGAACACCATACCAATTTTTACTTTAGCAAAAGACTTTGAGACCATCTTGAATTCTTAACACAAAACAGGGGACCTTCTAAACAGTGGTGGGATAGCTGAGCCACAAGCTAGACATTGTGGCACGAGGACGGCCTGCCTGTCACGGGGCCGGGGCAGCTGGCTCTGTTGCCAGAACGGTCTAAGTTAACTGTGGCCAAAGATCTCCAGCTCTCATTCTGATAAAATAAACATTATGAAACAAACACATTTTCAAATGTTTCATTGAACTATTTTTACTGGTTGATAATTTAAACTGTTTCATCTCATTTTATTTTTCCGAGTTAATAAGTTGCCATTCAAAGATGTTCGCAATATTTTTTTTGTATGGTCTTTAAAATATAGTTCTAGAAAGGAATAAGCATAAAGTTCCGAATGACTGTTTTGTGTTTAGATAATAGTGTTTTAAACATTCTGAAGGTAAGATAACTTTTAAAAGGTTTTAAAGTTATATAGCTTTATAAGAACTAAATGTTTAAAGAAATACATTATTTTAAGACAAATTGGGATTCAAGCAAGATCTGAAGATATATAACCATCTATATGTATGTGTTTGGGGACTAACCCACCACAATTGGAATATATGAGGGGTTTGTGGTTATATTTGAAAAATGAATAAAACATATTTTAACAATGAACAACGGCGTTGAAGGCAAAGCAAGCTATACACAATGGAATATTGTTAATGTTTTTTGTTACATATAGAAAGAAAATAGTTTTAAGTGAAGCTGCAGTTTAGATATGTAAATTGGTTATCAGCAGACAACTTTGTCATGACTGTGAATAAAAGAAACTAGGGTAAAACTTTAGTGTTAACATTGTTGATGGACAACGTTTTTTTCCGAGTCACCCAAAACCTCAATGTATCACACCTAAAGCTCAGGGCACATTTCAGGAGCAATTGATCATATTGGACAAAAGAGATTAGCTAGACAGGAAAGATTACCTCCTGGTAACAGGACACTGAACAGGCAATACATAGAGACCCAAACATTTGGGCACCCCACATCATTTTATATGAACAGAGCCTCAGGAGCCCCGAAAGCTAGTCTCATCCTGGTTTAACAGCAACTAATAAGGATCCAGACTTGAAAATTGGTTTTGCATCTAAGGATTAAAAGATGCCCATGACTCTAGAGAAACAGTTGTATTAGAAAAGAACTATACAGAACTCAGGGACATGACTGCAGGCATGTATAGAAGCAAAGAGATAAAATGGCGATGAGGGACAAAATGCAGAACAAGACATGTACACGTTTCTTGCACAAAAGGAAAAGGCCAGGCCAGTATTAGAAACTTAGAAACAAACCCCAGATAAAGGTCAGGACTGAAAATATAACCCAATTTTATAAACAAGTGATTTTAAAGAAAATACATACATATTTGTTCACAGCAATATTTTATTTGTACAACAGACTGTTAAAACAACAGGTTATACCCCCAGAGAGAGTATTAGAGTTTAATAAATGAGATAGATATAAAAAATGTGTCATTATACCATTATGGTAGTGCATAGCAAAAAGGTCATAGGAGAGTGATGTAATATGCTGAGTAATTTAAAGCTAGTAAGGAGACAGACTGTCTGGACTTAAATTTTAGCTCTGCCACAGGGAAAGAGGTTTAATTCATCAAGCTTCATATACTTATTTGGAAGATTTAAATAAAACAATAAATACATAATTATTAACATACAGCCTAATATTAACACCTACCACCCAAAACTCACAAGGAAATGTTAGGTTTATTAACGTGCCACAGCCAGAGAGAAGTTATACTGAGGGAAGCTGTGCTGTCGGTCAGTGAAGAAGACTTAGAAAAGACTTGTGGAGTTGTGGTTTAAGAAGGTTACAAATAAGTGAGGACTTACTATAGATTTTGTTCTTTCCAGAGTGGGCCCAATTTACTGATAAAGAATCACAATTTTTACTGAGGATACAAGAGGAATAAAGCACCTATGTGGTTACATAGGTGAGCAACAGTAGTGACACATGGTAGTCAAAGGGGGACAGGTTTGTTGATTTTTCTGATTATGTTTTATCCTCTTCCTCACATTCAGGCCTGACTACTACACAGTTCTGTTCTTGCCTTGTTGCACTATGTTCACAGACTGATCCTATCAAGTGTTTTGGATACCTTATAAAAAGCTTTATGTTTATATTAGGGTGGTAGACAAGCTTCTAACGTGTTCTGCAGTGATCTGTGCCTCCAGAATCTTTCCCACAATCACAGGAACGAGACCAGAAGTGCATCCTTGCCCAGTGGAGACAGCCATGATATCTCTGACCCTCTGAAATGGAGGGTCCAGGCTCCCTGCACCTTGATCCCTGATCTTTAGTGACTGCGAGGTAATAAATAGTGTTGCTGCAAAGCAGCTGGTTCTGAGGTAATCAATTACAGGTCTGGGTTGCTCAAACCTGACGGAGTCCTGAGAAAGGAATGGCACTTGGCTGGCTCCTAACATCTGACCTCTGAGCCTTGACAGTATTCTACACGATAAGAACGTTTATGTGTGTCTGAAGTCCTGGGCCCGACCATACAAGCCCGATCAGGTAGCGTATGCCAACACTGTGATTTATGTTGTGTATTTGATGTGCTCCGGCGGCCAGAACTTGAGTGCTGCACAGACCCGCAGACTCTGCGTGCCTGGGTGACTAGTCTCTGTAAAATCTTGGACTTCAAAACTCGCACAAGTTTCCCTGGTAGGTACTTTGCACACGTTGTCATACTGTGTTGATCTGAGAATAAAGGATGTCTGGTCAGCTTCACTGGGAAGAGACACCTGGAAACTTGTGCCCATTTGCTTCTGGATTTCCTGCCATAGACCTTTTCTTTCTGCTGACGTTAATTTATACGCTTTCACCATGACCATGAGTAAAACAGTTGCTCCAAAACCTGAGTCTTTTCAGAAAGTAATTGGACCTCAGTATGGTGTTGGAACCATTAACACAGTTATGGAGTAAAGCCTAGTTTCTGCTGCTCGGATCCTTAACTTTTTAAAAGAATTTCCAAGAGCGTATAAGAACACAGTAAATACTAGCGTAGTAATGTTCCAAAGAAATACTCAGTGTTTTTTGTGATATCAAAAAAGGCTTTTTAGAAGGAGATAATGAGTTCCTGGCTGAGTTTTAAATGTATGTTTAGCAGGCAGCTAAATCCATATTTAGTGAACAACCATTTCAAAAGGATATATGAAAAGAAAAAATGAGGAATATTTATATAATCACAACTATTTATATATTGGATGAATTTAAAAAGCATGGCTTCTATAAGGTCAAAAATGTAAGTGGGGGAACTGTTGAACCTATTAAAAAACTTAATTAATTTTCGTCTGATAATTTTTTTTTTTTTCTTCACCATTTTCACAGGCTCTGGAGAGAACTACACTAAGATCCTAACCCAGAACCTCCCATCCGGTCCTGATCTAAGACAAGCCTGATGGACTTTTCTTCTCCTGTCTTAAACTTTTCTAAATCACTGAACTATGACTGATTTTTAACCATATCTAATGCTCTGTTGGGTACTCTTAGTATTTTTAATGAATACAAAATATTTCAGTACCTTATATTTCTGTTGCACCCTGTGAATATTTTCTGGCTACGAAATAGCTAATTTGAACTGTCAGTTTTTAATTGAATTACAGTGTTCTCCTTATTCTAAAAATTATTCTCACTGCATTTCCGTGAGAATTTTAATTTTCTTTGAACGTAACAATATAGTTTCATAGATTTGTCATAAAATCACTATATTTGTTAATATACTTAAAAATAAAATTTGAGCTATCATTATGAAAGTGATGTAATTATTATTGTGTATATTTATTGTAATTCAAAAATAACATGTAACAAAGTATGTTCACATATAATTCAAATGTCTTATCTATTATAAAATTGGATTTTTTTTGATTAGTATGTTCCTAATACGAGATTAAAGACTTTATTTTGAAGTGTGTTCTTCAGTGTTTTAAATTTTTTTTTTTAAATTTTAAAATATTTGAAAGGATTAGTAAAGAGAGTATGTTAAAATTTTTTTAAATGACATGCCAATTTTATTTTCTCACAAATTTCATACACATTGTTTGAATTATAGCTCAATTCAGAAAGGTATTATTACATAATGATATTTGTAATACTTAATATAATAACTAAATTTTTATGACAGCACAGAAAAGAATAAACTGACATAATATAAATCAGCAAAATATGTCTCTACTTTTGTTTTTTTTTTTTTTTTTTTTTTTTGTGGTGCCGGGGATCGAACTCGGGCCCTTGTGCTTGCAAAGCAAGCACTCTAATCACTGAGCTAAATCCCCAGCTCTCTACTTTTGAAATGTATAATTTAATAATATATTCCCATTTTCACTAATGCAGAAAAAAACATGATGTGTCTATATAATAATGGATACTAAAAGTTACCATTTGGGGTATGATTTGTCCTAATGGTCAACAAATTAAATAAATAACATTTCATAAGGGAGAATGCACACACACACATACACACACACATTTACACATATATATGCACGCACTGCCTTTATATTTTTATACATGTAAGTATAAATATATGTGCAATAAATAAACATACAGATGAATATTTTAATCCAGCGCCTTAGACCACTTGGGCACATCACCACCCAGATGAATATTTTAAACACTGAAGGTACTAAAAAGAAATATCAAAGTCATTACTAAAGATGGAGCTAAATCAATTTCATAAATACACAGTGTCAAAACCAGATTAGATAGAAACTAATTTGACAGCAAGATTCTCTTCTACATGGATTATTTATGAATCGTGTTTTAGATTATATGTCTATGGATAGAAATTTGTATTACTGAAAAAATATAGCTAAGAAAGTGACTAAACTGCTCAGCTGTGGGCTATAAGAAATGAAAAAACACTGGTAAATTATCTGGAGTTCAAATAAAATATGTTCCTTTTAACAGCTCTTATAATTGAAGATTGGAATCATCAATATATCACATTGCTAAATTTTCTTCAAACCATAAATATACTCAGTTTCAAAAAGTACATGAAATACACTTCTGAATAAATTGCACACATACAAAATAACCTTAAAGATTCTTTTCTATTGAGATACACACTACAAGTTTTCAAGGAGAAGCTTGATTTTGAATAATTTATGTGATCAGGTATTTAGTTTCAAGCTGCCAGGAAACTACTGGAAGACTTTCTAACAAACTACATATCATTTTGCCTATAAATTTGACTTTTCACCCATTTCTTTTTTCTGTCCATAGCCATAAAAATGAAACAAAATCTCTTTAAAAGGTAGTAATTATCCCAGAAACCCTTACAAAGATTAATGTTATAGAAAAGGAAGTGTTTGTAGAGATCTGATTTCAACTATGTTTACACAGACACAAAAGACGTACAGCTAAGTGAATGTTCCCAACTCAAGGACCTTTGCCCACCTGGTTTGACTAAAATATCAAAAATAAAGAGATTGTTTAGTTCCTTTGTCAAAGACCCAGTCTTGATGTGCAGGGACGGCTGGGAGGAAGACCCAGGCAGCATTTTAGAAGGCCTTAATCTCTTTTTCATGTGCCTATTTGAAAACATACCCAAGGACATATTTTTCCAGATAAGAGCACCAATTTTTTAAAGACACATGTATATATTGCAAGATAAGATTGAGTTTTCTTTCAGAATCATATTTATTTGTTTATATTTAATAAAATGTAAGGTATAAGAAGAATATAGGAAAGCGTTGATTGCTCTCTTGCATAGATTATATGATTGCTAATTTTAGGTGTTTGTAATTCATAAATCATCACTACATAAAGACCACAATAACTTAGCAGTATATATACTCATATATGTGTCTGTGTGTCAAAAAAGTTCATAACTTGTTTAGGCTAGTGACATTGCTAATATTTTCTTGTGTAAAATAATTTTGGTTGAATAATATAAATCTGTTTTACAATTACAGTACATTTTCTTTAAGAAACCCCTCTGAAATACATTTTCATATCACAATCTTAGTACAGTTAGGAACCAAGGGGCTGAATCAGCCACTCTTTTTCCCAAAAGCTCAACTATAAACATAAACGTCTTGAGGATTATCTATAGTTCCACCTTCCTAGAGGAAAGCCGAAACATAAACAACATTTTAACGATTATCCAGGCTTCCATCTTCTTAAAGGAGGTACAAAAACATAAGGAAAAGCCTTAATCATCGCCCCGCCCTAGAGGGCAGGGTTCCAGAGTTGGCGAGAAGAAACTCAGAGGAAAGCACCAGAAGTCAGAGCTGGCTAAAAAAACAAGAATAAAAAACAAACAAAAAAGAGCTGGCTGCCCTTTCAGTTCAAGGAGCCTGAGTTAGCAGGCGCGCCATTCCCTTTTCGCTCCTCACTCGCATGCGCCTTTTGACCCTTTTGCCTTTTGCTTCTACCCTTTTGCCCTTCCTGCCCTTTTTCCTTTCCCTCGTCCTGGCTGCTACCTTCCCGGAGATCTCCAACAAACGCACCTACCTACTACCTACTTGGAATTCTTTCCTCCTCATACACAAGAACCTGGACTATTTCTGTTCCGCTCAACTGTAACATTCTGAGTAGAATATCAGTTTTTTTGTTTTTTTTTTCTTTTAAAACTGATACTTATATCAGAACCCTCTGTTACAGTTGAGTACCCTGTGAGGTAATTATGGTATTGACATGGTGTAACATACGGAACATGAGATCGAAAGCTAAACATGAGAATGTATGATGCTCCATGAGGATCATTGTGAGCCTGCAGAATCAAACTTTCCATTTTCAAAAAAAGCCCATGTAACCCTTCAACAATTTATTTAACTTCTCCGTGCCTCAATTTCCTTATTTATTAATTAGAATTACAGTCTTTATTTATAAATTTCCTCGTTTAAGTGATTAAATGAGTATATAATTTCAAATACTTTGAGCACTGTTTATATTTAGTAAGTCTTCAATAAACAGTTATTATTATTCGAACAATAAGGAATAGATTTTTTGACCATGATGACTAAATATGACATACTCAAAGTTTACTCAGTTTAAATATTTGAAGTGATGTAAAATGAGATAGAAATGTAATAGGTTGATATATCACTTGTGTATTAATCTATTTATTTAGACCACTAGTGAGTCTAGATAATTCAAAAAAAGGGGGTGGTAATGTAGGAATTACAGATTTACATAAATGTTGAAGATTCAAGTAAGGAAAAGTCAGGGAAGGGCTCCTTAACAGTCTGATTAAACAAGATATTGTGTAAAATCTCCAGAAAGAAAATGCCTGTTAGTTTACACACACACACACACACACACACACACATCACATTCACACACACCACACCACACTTGACTACAAGAGAATTATCTACAGAGAATACAAATTTCAACTTCCCATTTGGAAAAAAGAATTATGAAAAAAAACAAAAAAACAAACAAACAAACAAAAAAAAAAAACAAGGATTAAACCTAATGCAGTTTCTGGCTTCCCTGGAACAGTGCAGAGATTTCACCGAAGCGGTGGTTGTGATATCAAAGTAAAGCAATCCCAACACCTTTCCCTCTGATAGAGACCCCAAAATATGAAATAACTTGCCCAAGACTACCACATATTAAGTGGCAGAGTCAGAATTTGAACGCAATTCTGCCTGACTATGATACTTGTGGCATGTTTCATTTCTAGGTACTCTTTTCTGGAGGTACCAAGTCTAAGGTGTAGTATGACAACGAGAATATTTAAAGAGATGGCCAAAATGTTCTTGAATTTCAGTAAGGTAGAACGTTCCTGTTGGATACATCATGACATAATCATTATATTTTTATAACCAGCTATGAATTATAATGATAGTTGAAAGTTAAAAATTCAAGTAATTTGTGCACAGAAGGGAATGTTGTTGCTAGAAAGGAATTCGACCCTCAAAAATTGAAAACTATGTCCAGCAGTGTATATTGTCACTTTGTAGCCAGTGTCATATTAAAAAAAAAAAATGAAGAGGGGTACATTGATATTTATTAATTATATAAGACATATCCTAGTTTACTAACTGAAATTCTGTAATAAACTCGAATGTAAAAATTGGAATTGAAACTCTTAAGGGTCCCTGATGCTGTCTCTAAAGTTTTACTTTAAAGCACAAAACAGAAACATCTGGCTGAATCATTTTCTTTATTCTGTCCTCAGGAAGTACATTCTCTTTGTATTCAGAAAACCTTTCCAGGAGCAAGTTCTTCAAGAGATAGTCAGTATGTAAATCCACTAATTAGATTACTGCAAATACCAATAATACATCCTGGAGTCACTTCTTTAGGAAAACAGTTGTTTCCAAAATGTATTCACTGTAATGTAAACTAAATATTTGCCTGACTGCAGACTAGAATTACTATTATGGCAATAGGCAGTAATAAGAATCCTGGTCATATAAGCCATTTGCGTAGCCACTTATCTTCTAAATGAGTCATGAGCTCAGGGATGCCAGCAGTTTTTCCACATGCCTGGGACGTGGAGGTTGTGTGGAAGAACGATGAATTTAACTGAACAAATATTTCTTTAACGTGCCATTTTTGGTGAGGTATCTCTTACAGAATAACAAAAGGAACAATTTTTAACCGCCTTTGCACGCTGAACCGACTGAGAGTACATTCAGATCTCTAAGATGTGAGTCAGGTACGTATTGCTTCAATCCTGACAGGGCATGTGTTGGTTGGCATCATAAAAGGATTTTCTCTCATTGTTGTCCATTTTAATTTACTAAACCACTTTTAGAACTGATTTTTATTTAATTAGCTTTTTTAAATGAAATATATTCATAAAGCATTACTGAGATAAAAAGTACACTGTTTGGAAGAAGGGAAGATATTGAGTATGTTGGAAAATTCACATAAGTTCTGTGGATGTTGGTTTTATTTCTGCAATAAAGAAGATGTGACACTTTGTACGGGCTATAAAATGTTTATTTATTTCTTATAAATATTATAATAGCAATTCTTGCCTAACTTTCAAGGTAACATGTATAGAAAGAATATAGAATCACTGCATATGAATATCATTACAGGGAGAAGGTTTAGTGTCTCTGGTGCCCATTTCAAGAGTCCAGTAGTAGCCACAAGCTTCCCACTGCGGGCCAGTGTGATAATCAAAATCTCTTCCCGTGTGTCTGAGTGGGCCCTAGTCAATTAGTAAAATAGGATTTAATAGCAGTTGTCATGTGAGAACATGATGTAGGGGACAGTTTTCCTCCTGAATTCAAAGGTAGGAATTAATACATTTGGCAAATGGAAGCAACACCACCTCTGTAATGACAATTTGCAATTTGGGATCCCTTCAAAAATATGGTCTGCTTAATTATTCATACTTTGCTTTCACAACTTTTACATTTTAACCTCATGTGTTAGTTTGAAAGTAGGAGTTTCTTTGCTTTGCTTCATTTCTCTCAGGATCTCCTAGATTGGACACTGCTCTTTGCCGAAACTAGAATTTTATTGAAAAGTCCTTTAATATCTCATGTAAACTTCAACTTATTCTGCTTTCTGTAGCATCTTCCATTGCTATGTTCTTCAGCATACATCACAGTTTGTGTCTAGATAGCCCCTCAAATCCTCATGTGGGCACAGGTGGGGTGTTTTCAGAGGTAGCTGGTCTAGTGTGTGTGATTACTAAATTAGTCCACTGACGGGTTTGGCATAATTCTGCTGGGATCAAGGTTGTGATACTAGGATTAAGGGTGCTGGGGTTAAGGGTGGGAGTGCTACCCACCCTAAGGGCAGGTAGCCTGGAGAAGATATAAGGGACAGAAAGAGGCTTGTCTATCCCCTTGCTTGCCCCCCTCCTTGCTTCCCTGCTGCCTTCTGCCTGTCTGCCTGCCACCCTGCCTTGGATCCAGCTGACTGTGGACTGAAACCTCTATGAACCGTGAGCCAAATAAACCTTTCTTTCCCTAACTTTGGGTGTTGGATATTTTGTCCCAGCAATAAGAGAAAAGTAACTAATACAGATATTATAATAATAGAAGGATTTAAGAGCTATTCTTTCCTTGATTGGGTCTTCTTTAATTCTGCAGTAAGGTAATTTATACCTTGAATCTCTACATAGACTATGAAACGTGGAAATACTTGTTTTTGTCTTTGCATTTTTATTCATGAAATATAGAGACGTTAAGTTGTAAAACAATATTCCGTTAGCCCAAACTTGCCTGAATGGAATGACAGCTCAATTTGTTACAATTTTTCTGGAATTATCTGTTATTTCATTTGACCAAACAACCAGGAGTCTAATTGATGGGTGACATATCTTATCATTTAGCATCATCTATAATAAGAAAGAAAAAAAAAAACAATAAAATTGCTTGAAAATTCTGCACATGTATCACGGACAAATCATCATTTTCACTGATTCTCCCTTTTTAAATTTTCCAGTTATTCTACAGGTATACATAATTCTTATTTTTTCATGTGTTTTTTCAGGATTATGCTATTTTAATATTCTCCTTCACAAAATCTTTCTGTTATATTAAAGATAATTACAGATACAAATGAAATTGTTAAAAACATATTGATAGATTTTCAGTTCAACTGCTTACCACCATTTAATACCTTCAAAATTATTTTTAAAATTCTATTTTACACTAGAGTAATGGCCAACTCCTGTAATCCTAGCATTCTGAGTCTAGGGCAGGAGGATCATAAATTCCAAACTTAGTGAGTTAGTGAGACTTTGTCTCAAAGTAAAAAATATAAAAAACAGGTGACAACGTAGCCCATTGTGAAGGCCCTGTGCTCAATAACCAGTAATGCAAAAAAAAAAAAAAAATCCATATTTTATAAATAAATAAATAATAACAAGTGACTGACTTGGGAAGTATGTGATTTAGTGAGAGAACTAAAGAGCTCTGAATTATATGTTTTAAAAGCTAACTGTACAAAAATAAGAGTCCCCAGAGATTAATGCTGTCATGACTCTCACATGGTTTCATATATAATTAGAATTCTAAATTCTTTCTTGCATTATCTTCCAAGTGATTTCATTTTTCTATTTCATTACTTCTTGAGCATAAGTGATCTTAAAAAAAATTAAACCCAAAACTTTCTAGCCTGACGTTGAATGGAAAATAAATTTTTCATATGATGGTAGTACACAGGAAGATTCCATAGAATTTAAGGTGCATATAATTACTTTTGAATAATCTATTCAGGGTAACGTTAAAGTGATTTCAATCTAGCAAAGGTTCCTGCAAGAAAACTGCTATGGGAAACGATTTTCAAAATATCTTGTCTTGCTGAGCATGGTGGTGCACGCCTGGAATCTCAGCACTGGGCAGACTGCAGCAAGAGAAACACTTTAATTTTGAGGCAAGTCTGGGCTCCATAGTCAGTTCAAGGACATCCTGAACTACATAGTGAAAGCCTGTTTTAATGAGCCCGAAAAAATCTTTTGTATCATACATGTTTCTTAAAACTATAAATGTAGCACATTGTACCCTCAATCAAAAGAAAGAAGACACAAGAATAATATACAGAACAATATTTGCATTTTGTCATCTATCTTCATTTTCTCATTCTTTTGTAATAATGTGATGTGTTAAAGCCATCGTGCATGTGAGATTTGTAATTTTCTCTTATTTTAAGAAATATATATATAAATATGTTTGTCTAGAAATATATTTTATTTGAATGTATATATTTATAGAATATTAATTACTTGTCAGTTGAAGCACATTTTCTCAGTGATATGTGAAAGTATTATTTCCTTGGATTCTGGCTAACAGAATTCTGTTGTTTTCTCAAGTGTGCCAAATATTATTGCCTAAATCAGCATTTTCATGATAATAATTTTGGACAATTATAGGATTTATTCAAAAATTTCTATTCTATTTCAATTTTCTTCTTTGAAAATCTTTGATTATTATTTTTGCCATTTTTTGATTGAAATGTTCAATTATTTTCTTAAGG
Source organism: Hystrix cristata (assembly GCA_004026905.1). Classification (NCBI taxonomy): domain Eukaryota; kingdom Metazoa; phylum Chordata; class Mammalia; order Rodentia; family Hystricidae; genus Hystrix; species Hystrix cristata. The sequence goes on along the minus strand of PVJO010002183.1, from coordinate 74,675 downwards.
GTTGCATGTGATCATATTTTAAACAATTTTCATGCCAATAAGATTTTAAATCATTTTAAAGTGTCTTTTGCAGTCTTTTGCAGTAGTTTAAAAATATTTGTAGACATTTGGATGTGGTATTCTTAGATGTTGTGCTTCCATTGTAACTTATAATTTTCCTGATACCAATTATTAAGAATTTAAAATGTCTTATTCTTAGAAATACTGTAGTCAATACTTTTTTCTTTCCGTTTTAGTGATTCTGAGTATTGAACTCATAGCTACTGGAGACAATTTTATTGAGTAATTATTGTTCCCTTATGATCGTAGTGGATGACTACATTCCCATGTTCCATCTAAAAATAAATTTTGTCAGTTAAATAATCATTTCTATGCTGTAATATTTCTAAGAGTAAACACAAATAACTACAAAATAATTTTGTACTGCATTACAAATCAAAAATTTTTAAACCTGTAGAAGAAGTTGAAATTTCATGGTTCCCAAAACTACTATGATCTTTTAGAGACACTGTACAGCTAAATTATATTTTAAAATTCAGTTTGATTAAATTGTATAAGCAATGGGAAAAGGCAAGTAGTTTAATTATATTTTTAGTCACTATTAAAGATTATTCCCAGCAGAGAACCAGCTTAAATGGAAGTCATTATCATCCAGTGGATACCACTAATGTAAAGTTGACACAAGTATATATTTTATGGGAATAGTTACTATTGTTTTTCATATGAAAAAAACTCAGGATTTTTTTTCCTTGCTGAGGACCAAATCCAGGGCCTTGCACATACTAATGCCTCTACTATAAAGACACCCACAATCCTTATGCATTTTGTTTACCGTTAAAAAAAAAAAACTAGTAATATTGGGTTAGTTTCATTATTTAATCCATGCTTTTGTAGCAATATTTCAAGATAACTCCGTGGAGAAAAACTATGACTCACGCATTAGCAAGGTCTTAGGCTGGTTTTTGCTAAGATGTGTAGACCTTAAATGTTATTTTAGCTTTATTTCAGACATTATTTTTCCAATAAATAAATCTTTAGCAGCAAACCTCATTGGGAAATCTGAAATATGACATTAATTTTAATTAGCTTCAGGATTTTTTTCATTTTTATATAAAGAAAGTCTCTCTCCATATATACAATGTGTATATATATATATATATATATATATGATACAGATACAGATATAGATATAGTTATATACTAATGCTCCTCACCTTAAAAATGTTAATTTTGAAAGAATGGCGCATATGGTAAAGTGTAACAAAGTAAAATATTTTAGGAAATTGGAAATTTAGACTTTCCAGTATTTTTTATTATCAATTCTTAGTAAAGCATTAATAGGATATCTCGAGTTATCCCCAGTTGTTTCTATGCAAATTAGATTGACAAATGCTATAGGAATATATCCTGGATGTTTCAACAACATCACATATTTATTCATTTTTGTGATATTTATTCTGTCCAGTGAACATTATACACAGAGAAAAATGTATACTGCCAATTGAATTGGTTTAAGTTCATATGCACATGGATCTACATTATTTAATTTTTTAAAGTTATATTATTTATTTCTGGCTGAGAGTAGCCACAGAGTTCCTTTAGAAAAATTTGAAGTTGCTATTGCTTGTTTTAATTGATTTTCATGTTTTTTTTTTCTTGAGAATGTACCCAAAGCATAAATAAAAATAACTACAGTTACTGTAACGGTTGAGTTAGATTGTCTTGCTATTTTCTCACACCTGTCTCCCCAGTGATACTCTTGCTCTTACAGAAGAGACATGCCCGGCTGGGGTTTCGTTTGGGGTTCTGGCTATTTATTGCAGTTATTGTTGAAAAGAAAGCCCCATAATTTGCATTTCACTATGATTTGGAGAAATTGTGATAGTAGAAATTATGGTCATGTTTTTATCTTATCTTGTCTGCTTTGTTTTTCCTCTGAATAATATGAGATCATAAGAATCATTTTCCCATTTAGAGTTTTGGACGTGTTGGACGTAATCCCATAGGCAGCATGAGCTGGTAGCTGTAGGCACATCAGAAATGCCTGGGCTTTTCCTGTCACAGTTAGTTAGCATCCATGCACTTTAAATGAATTCCAGGCCAAAAAAAGAAAAGAAAAAAAAAAAGAAAGAAGGAAGAAAGAACTGGAGTAAAGAGAGAATGCAGAAACAGCTAAGTAGGTGTAAGGCAAACAAGTGACAGTTTCTTTTAAAAATCTATCAAAACAGACTTCACATGGACATACAGAAAGCTCACTATATTGTTGGTTTCAGGTCTTCAGTGACTTATAACATAGTTTAACTTACATCCTACTTGATTTTGGATGCCACATTTACATCCTGTTTTCCTGTGTTTTAACAGGAAATTCATTTTGTAGGATTTATAGCTGATTTGCGAGACGACAGCAAATCATCCGGCATGAGATAGAAGAACGTGCCAGCACGACTCCTTTCAGGTGCACTTGGCCCTCATCGCCTCCTCTTTGCCTCTTGTAGGTATACTTATGCAATCATCAGACACACACGTGACATATCTTCTCTCTGATGATTTAAAATTCTCTCCTCTTGAGATTATTTTAGAAAAATGTTTTGAAGAGATCAGGTTACTTTTTCTTATTTAACAGTTTTCAAATGTTACAAAATTTGAATTATACAACAGTATACTGGTCTAAATGTCATTGCAGATGTAGAGTTGTGTAGGAAAGTATCTGCCTTCAAGCAACATTGTCTATTTGCATGAGAAAAAATGATTAAAAAATAGTAAAAGGTGTTATTAAAATTCATAGAATAGACCATTCACAAAAGCCAGAAACACAGAAGGTAGAATGATGAATATTGGAGTTTTTTTTTAATAGTTATTAAGGTAATCTAATATTTAATAAAACTACTTACATTCATTTGACATGACTAAACATAAACAAAATGTGTTTTCTTTTTTGCATATTACATATCGGGCATTCACATATTTTATGATGTTACATGCTTCCTTATTTTGAAATTGCTATCAAATAAAGCTTTTTTTTTTTTTTGGTTTTCTTAAAGGCATTGTGACAATTAATTGTAATTTCCAACTTTAGTGGATTAAGAGACACAAAGGAGAGTTGCAAAACACACTTGGGAGTGTGTCTCTGTGGGGGTATCCGGAGATTCCTGATACGTAGGCCAGGAAACCTGAGTGGGAGACCCACCTGGAATGAGGCTTCCAGCCTGTGAGGAGTGAAAGGGAAAAAGGAAGGAAATGGCCAGCATTTAAAAAGCTCCATTCGGCTTGAGCTGGTGTGTTTTGCTACGGCCACCGACTACATCAGACTTCAGCTGCTTCAGCTTCCCAACCAGGACTCATTCCAGTGACTGTCCAAGAGTTCTAGGCCTTCATTCTTGGATGACCACCGCAACATTTATCCCTCTTGTTCTGTGGCTTTCAACCTCTTGAACTGAGCAGCTATTGGATTGTTTGACTCTCCAGTATGCAGATGGGATTGTGAACTGTCTTACTGTGATCCTGTGAGACTAACAAATTCCAAGACAAAGACTGATGTAGACCAATAAATTATGTATATATGTATATGTGTGTGTATCATGTTCCTCTAAAGAATGCTAACACATAACATGCATTCTGTCATATTTCATGTTTTTTTTATATTTAAAATAGCAAACACTACTATAAATAGAGATGTTATTTACATAATGTAATATCGATCTCACAGCTAGAGAGAGAATTTTTTTTAAATAATTTATGTAGTAATGAAAGCTTTGTAGAGTTAGGTGAGACAGGAAGTTGTGTCAATGGTAAAATAAGTTAGAACCATTGTGTATGTTGGTGTGGAAAGAATGGAGAAGGAGATGGAGGAGCTTTCTCTAGCTATTTCCTGTTCCTTCAATTCTGTTTCTTCTCTCACCCAATACTTCCTGTCACTCTCTTCCTCATATTTGTATTGAACGATCACTTACTAGACAAATATATAATAATGTCTAAAATATATTTGCCCAAATGGTGTGTCAGGAACAAAAAGAGTGCTTCTGCTGTCATTCAAAATAGAATTCGCCATCATAATTCCAGACAAATCTTTTTTTTTTAATGTGTTTATTTTTTGTTTGGTTGTGAAACAATGCCAACATCCAGCTACTAGGTTTTCTTCTCTGTTCCACATTACTTTTGTATTAATATATCATTGGTGAATTACCCAAGGAAATATGAGCAAATACCACACGAATAGTTAGAAATGATGATCTCAAATCAACCAGAGTGTTTCTAACTGTATTTGGAATTCTAATAGGATTTCCTTGAACAAGATGTGGACCTCTCCAAACATTGTTTATCCCTGTAGGAATCCGCTTAGTATGAGGTAAAGATGTCATTAGGAAACGTCTATAAAACATTTATGATTTCTTTATACATTGTAGGTGGTCACTGTTTGCTGATTCTTGCTAATATGGAACAATAGATATTACAAAGAAAACAAAAACTGTTGAACCAAGATGATTCTTTGCACTGGTCAGAAATGAACTGTAATGTTTTTCTCAGAGCAGATGTTTGTATTGGAAGATCGTTAATGACTTTTTTCATGAACTATATTAGAATAATAAAAATAAATGTATCATATATATCTTTAAGGGCTTCACTGAGGTTTTTTAAAAAAAATTTATATAACCTGAATAAGGACATACATGCACAAATTAATACACTAATTATGTTTATGCTGAATGACAATATATTGAATCACTCTTCTCTACATGCTCTACCTCTGAACATTTGAATCGTTGAAACTGTGAATCAAAAAATTTAGATCTTCATTTTTCTATGATTTTTAATTTTTATTAATACATGTGTGCTGTACATAATAATTACATTTTGTGGGAAGTTGGTACATGTGTATAACACATCTTAATTAATTTTTTGCCTCTAACCCCTCTCAGCTCCATCTCTTCTACCCCTTGTTCGCAAAAGCTCTATTTCCATTTTCTTTCCTTCAATTTCTTTCTCTTTCTTTTTTTTTGGACCCATCTGACTTCTCCCTAATGTCTCCCTCTTTCCTCCATCTTTTGATCCCCTTCCTGTTTGAAAACAATCTGGGGGCTGGGGATTTAGCTCAGTGGTTACAGTGCTTGCCTCACAAGCACAAGGTCCTGAGTTCGATCTCTAGCACCAAAAAAAAAAAAAAAAAAAAAAAAGAAAAGAAAAGAAAATAATCTGTCTATTTCCTATTACCTATCTTTTATTTTGCAATCAAAATAGAAATCTTCAATTCCACACAGTTTCATTAACACAGTGTCAAAATGTTTTGAAGTGACTTATTTTTATTCAAGAGGATGAATATTTCTGTACATTCTAATAATAAAGCCTATCATTTATTCACATTTTCAAAATTGCTTATATTGACATACAGTATCTGTTTATGTTTTATTTTTAATCTCTCATTTCCTTCAGTATTGACTTTCAAAAACTATTAAAATACACAGAATTATTGAAGGTAAAGTAAATATACATTTCCTTAAATATTTCTTATTAAATGTGGAGATGGGTCTTTCACTTTTCCTCTTGAATATGTACATGAATTGAAGAAAGAATTAGGATGCACCAAAAGTTAGGTTGGATTTAAAAATATAAAATAAGTGGATCATTTATTTCTTAACAAAAATTGATCATAGTAGTTATTTTAATCAAGTATAAACAAAATCTGTCAACTTTTTCCTAATTTTATTTTTTGTAATAAACTTTGTAAAATGCAAATTCTAATCAGGAATTTGGGGTCTGCATTTGGGGCATGTTATTTCCAGTTAGTTTAAATAATTCTGAAACACATGTAAAGCCTAAAATTTTAAAAAAATTCAAGGCTGTAGATGGTATTTAGTTGACCTTTACCTGTGAGATATAGACTAATGAAGCAGCAGCAAATATTTGGCATGTGTGGAAAAATTTGTTTTCTCAAATATTGTTAGCCATGTCTGTTTCAGTATATGTTCTGCTGTAAACTCAGAGTTAACTTCCATTCCAGGTAAAAGCGGAAGAGGTGGGTGATGTTGCCTCAACAGGAACATTCTTCTACACAGAACTCCTTTTTTTTTTTTTTTTTTTTAAATGACAGAATCAGAGGAAGTTGGTAGTTGGTGTTTCAGATAACAGTCTGATATGCTAAGATCTTTACCTATATCGTTCTTAAATTGTGTTATTTTCCCCTCGTTTTCCTCTCTTAAATTGTGTTATTTTCCTCTCATGAACTGACTGCAAACTACTGCATAGCCACCTCCTTAAATGTCAACTCACTATGTGTTAACAACTGGTGCAGATTTTGTATCCACTATAGTTCTGCTAAAACGAATATACTGCTTGCGTATGTGGCACTCACATTATAGGGTTACCCATTTTCCACTTAATTATGGGAAATAAAGTGCCACTGGAAATCTGCTGTATTTGCCCCACTTGTGGTTTCCAGAAGTCTAGCAACTCCAATATTCTTATTCTAGCCATAAGTAATAACAGTGATGAAGATATATTCTATTTTTTATTTGTTTATATGGTATGGTTTTACTCGATTCTGTCTTCATGCTTAACATACTAATAATGTAGTTCTCATGCTTATTTTTGTTAAATTATAATAGAAGCTGATATTATGCCTGTGAATTTTTGCAGATTTAAAATAAAATGCCAGTTCAGCTACAAAATAGACATTTTTGCTTTCACAAGAGTATACTTTTAGCATGCATTAAATTTATTATAAAGTTTTCAAATCATTTCCCCTGCATATAATAAATTTTACAAAGCAATTTAGAAATTACTCATAGAAAAGTGAATTGCCTAGCAGTCCCATGAGTTAAAATGATGTCCTTGAGAAATCATTTAAAATAAAACAGACTTCATTAAGTGAGAAAAATAAATCTGTCTATTAAAGTAGCACCCAAACTCTAACGATACAAGTAACAAATCGCTAGAGGCTTCAATTGATAGGATTATAACCAAGGTTAATTTCTTTAATATTTTGAATACTGAGAAATTGTAGTCTAGGGGAAAGAATATATTAAGTTACTAAGCTATCAAACTATCATGGGAAAATAACAGATTTATGTTTTTGCTCTTTTTTTCATAAATCCTCACAGAATTGGCAATAAATGGTGTTGGAAGAATACTTTGTAGTTAACTTTGGGAACTTTTGGGGATATAATGACTAAACCAGAGTAGCCTTTCCTTAAAGATAAAGAAAGTCATTCACACTGAACTATTAGGGAAAATACACACACACACACACACACACACACACAACTTTTTCTAAGGGAGAATTGACTTCTATCATTGCTCTTTGTACACTATGTGGCTGATAAATGATTTAGTTACAATTGAAAATGTAAGTAAATTAGGAAATTAGGAAAATCATACTCATCTAACCTTAATTTACTTCCAGTGTACAAATACTGATGGGCCTCTTGCAATGTGCAAAATTCTATGTTACAGATCCCCAAGGGGTTGTATAAGGATGAAGCAGACATACTCTTGTTTGGAGAATAAAAAGAGGAAATAAAGTGTAATTACCAGGGAGTGGAACATATCAGCGCTGGGACAATGGAAACAAGCCAAAGCAGGTGTTACTTGAGATGATGAGAACATTGCTTCTAATTAGGTTTAAGCTATCAACCTGCATCGAATAAGCTAGGGCTATAGGAGAAGGCAAAGAGAAGTCAAATTGCAAGATCCTAGGAACAAACCTGCGATAAGGTGGAAGGCATGAGTGAGAACTGGATTCAGTGACAGGTTTAAATGTGGTACAAGAGTAGCGATGTGTGTTGTTATGATGTTAAAAAAAAAAAATCTCAGTGATTTCTGTTCCATAATGTGGAATCATTTAGATAAAAGAAATTCAAAGGAACTACGAAAATTGCATAAAATGTCAAATAAATTTTTATAAATCGCTTTAGTGATTTTATTCGACAAGAATCTTCCCTCAATATTTATTGTTGACAAGGTGGAAACTAAAAGTACAACAGAAAGTTCAGTGAGGGATAACATACCGTACGGTTTAAGGTTCTGTAGGCAAGAGAATTGGTACAAAATAGGTGTGTAATTATCGAAGGGGGTCGATCAGGTGCAGTGTGAGAACAGAGAGGCTACAATGGCTGCCTGCACACCAGGGAGCTGGAGAACCCAAAAACTGCTCAAGTCAAGAAGGAGGCAGAAGAACAAGAGGCCTTAAGGATACAGCACCCATTCCAGGTCTGAGGCCTGAAAGCTGACTAGAGAGCTGCTGGTGCAAGTCTGCATGGGAAGGCTGGAGAAACTGAGCATGTCCCAAGGAGATAGCAGCAAAAGGCGCACCCGATCAGGAAGACTGGAGCCCTTCAAAAACAAAGGCGCATCCTCCTCCTTTTCCCTTTTTTATTCCACTAAGGCTACAAGACTATTGGTTGGTCCCGCCTACAAGGGGAGGGACCTGCCCCTTCGGTTTGCTGTCCTCCACGCCAATCATCTCCGGAAACGCCGCACAGACACCCTGGGAATGTGCTTCACGGGTAATCTGCTGGACATTTCTTACTCCAGCCGAGTTGACATTTCACAACTAATAGTCACACATGCTGAAATATTTATCACAAGTAGTTGATTTATTTGAAAGCAAACTTGAATGTTTTCCATTATTAGTTTATACCTCAATAGTCGCTGTGATATCCTCATGCATTCTTTTCTGCAAATATGCATTCCATAAATAATCCCTTTAAAATAATCCCCTTGTTTAAATCATGCCCACTTTTATTTTATTTTTTTAAGTTTGTTTTAATTTTAAAAATTAGTAAATAATCAAACTTCTCCATGTTTTGAAGTATTAAATGAGAATTTACTTTCAGTAAGGAGAATCGGTGCTTTGGATTTTCCGTACCTATTTTTGTTATAAAATGTGATTTCGGAGACTCAATAAGGTTTGATGATTTGATAAAAAGACTTGGAAAAGCTTTTATATTATAAGGTTCATTGCCACGATGGAATACTGAGTAAAATCGCTGAGGGCAGAGGCGCATCGGGTAATAGCCAGGTACCACCTCCAGATGTTTCTCTCTGTGGGTCGCCCAGACAGTAGCTGTTTATCCAAACAAAGATGTTGACAACAGGCGTGAAGTTTTGACAACCCGAGAACTTCGCCTAGTCTTAATATTAGTCTGGAGTTTTGATCGTTTTTCAGTGACAAAGGCAGAGCTGAATCACTAACTTTTATTCTCCAGATCCGCAGAGATCGGGTTTGTTTTACATGATCCCAGAGCATTATTGTATATTACGTTCTTAGACTAGCCTCTCTGATGTGGCCCAAATCCTTCAAGTGAACAATGGCTCCTACCAGGAAATTCCAAAGCTTAGCTAACTAACCAGGAATCGGGAAAGTAACAATCATTTCATGGTCAGTCATTCACTGTGCAGTGGAACTAGCTCTTAACACAAACGCGCACATGTACACACACACACACACACACACACACACACACACACACATTTCTCTTTTAGAGGTTATAAACACTGAAAAAAAGGATAAAGCCATACTGAAAAGAGAAAAGTTACTAAGGGTGTCTGGAGCTGTCTTAATTTTTTAGGAGAATCATCTACGTTGGATGCTATCATGCAATCATTTTAATGGTCATTCATTCCCTTGACTGAAATCGTTGTTCATCTTTCCACCACTCTGAAGAAACCTTCCCAGGACCCTGCAGGATGGGAATAACACCTGAGGTATTAAATTTGATGACTATTTCAATCTATAAGTTTAGACAAGTACAGTGAGGTAATAAATTTGATGAATTTTTCAATCTATAATTTTAGACAACTGCAGATGTGGACACTTTTTTTTTTTTTTTTACAAATAACACTACTTCTAATCTGTATTTTGACCATTTAAAGTATGTATGCAAAAATCTATACTATTCACAAGTTTATACATTAAAAAATACTGCTCATTAGCTATCTTTTAATCTAACAGATTACCAGTGTCGACAATTTCTTGTTGGGTTTTTCCTTCAAAAACCATCTACACAGAAACATACATACAGGAACACGTTCCTGTGGGTCTCCATTACTTATTTCAAGTGGAAAAAATATATTAATGAATAGTTTTATTTAACTTTTATTTGAGTTATTCTACATAAATAAATCTGAAACCTCTATTTTTACAACTGTTGGGGAAATTGAGATACAACTACATGGTAATACAAAATATTTAGTTTTTTATGTTTCTCAAATGGCTAAGATAAAACTTAGTATTTTAATATCTCATTATGTTCACTGAATCTGATCATCTTTACTCATATTTATTAGCTGTCCATATTTCTTTTACTTTTTGAGTTTGATCATCCCAATTGCTTATCTTTGTTAATGGAGTACTACAGAGCCATACAAAAGGATAAACTAGAGTTATTCATATGTAAATGGATGTTCCTTGAGAACATACTTTTAAGTGAAATAAATCAGACACTCGTGAGTACACATCGAATTGTTTCTCTGATATGAGAAACCATAACTGTAAATAAGGTCAAAGAGGTGTAATAGATATTATATAAAAGGAAGATAATATACAAAGGAGAGGAGTACTAGAAAGAGAGAAGGGGGAAAAGCAGAAAGGCAACAAAGGAAAGAAAAGGGAAAGGGAAAATATGGAAAATTATGAATAAACTTGCTGTAAATAGAGAGGGAGGGAACAGAGGGGAGGGGTGAGAAAGAGGGGGGAGAACCAAGATGCATCATGTACAGGTACAAAATAAATGTGATGAAAGTGACCATTATATGAAAAATGTACCAATACATGTTCTTGGTTTAAAATTAAATAAATAAATAAATAAATAAATAAATAAATAAATAAATAAATAAATAAATACTGGAAGCCTAAATGATCAGGGTTTCCGCTTCCACCTCCTTTTTCCTTTTGCCCTTCTAGCTTGTTCTGCTGCTATGATCATTGATAAGTACTACTTACTAACAGGTGTATACTTGGCAAATTTTTCCTTGATGTGCCCAAGAACCTGAATTATTTTTGGCCCATGCAGCTGTAACAGTGGTACAGTAAGCACCAAAGATATTTTTCTATTTCAGTATACCTTTAATTTCATTATTTAGTTTTGAAATGTGCTTCTGTTTGAACTCCTCCATTTCTTATTATAGGGTACCGATTATGATCACAATGGTTTTGTCTGTCTGAATTCTCTATATATTTCCTCAATGCACTTTTAATCCTGCTGCTTTCTGTTTTATGTTTCTCTCTTTTGTCACATCCAACCTTAATGTCCTTAATTATTTATAATTGTGCTTTTTATTTTTTCAATGTCCTATATGAATAGCATTTTCTCTACATTTCTTTTCTGAATTCTTTTACTATCTTTCGTTTTCATCTTTGCAAACTTTTTGAAGCTTTTATTTCAAACAAATCATATTTTCTTGAATTCCATTGATTTACTATAACATTTTCCAACACTTTTGTGATAGTTATTCTCCTTGTTCAGTTCTTCTGATGTATGTTTTCAAGTCTTTTCTTTTAATGGTTTTGTTTTGCCTCTCTTTTTCTTCAGTACCATTTTTATGTACTCATTCTGAGTTTCTGGTGGGTTATTTTCACTTTTAAAATGCGGATTTACTGTTGAATGATGATTTAAGGACCAGATAATAGACCTGTATCCATAAGGCAAGAACTTCTGCCATTCTCTCTAAAATATTTCCCATAAATATTTTTCCATAAGGAGAATTCTCTGTCCTGGTTTTTGAAAAAACAGCAGACTGCCTGGCATGGTCATGCATGCCCGTGATCCCAGCACTCAGGAGGCTGAGGCAGGAGGATCACCACAAGTTCAAGGTCATCCCAGACTACACAGTGAGTTCAAGGCATGCCTGAACTACACACAGAGACCTGGTCTCAAATAACAACAACAACAAAAAAAAATCAGCAGAGAAATCCTTAACGTCTCATATGCCCCAGTGCCCTCCCTCAATGCGTTAATATTTATTCCTGTCGAACTGACCAATACTTACCAGAGTAATTCCTATACATTTTTGGTACATCTGACAAAGAAACATATCTATGTATTTTCTGTGTCAGTGTTATTTGCATCACACACTGCTTTTTAAATTGCCTAAAACTAAGTGCTTAAATCAGCTGTTGTTCAAAAATGAACTGAAGATAACACCATTTACTTGTTTTTAACTCTAGATGAAAGTCATTTGCAGGTTACTTCGTATTTCCTAGTCTTCCAATATTCCGTGATTCGAAGAGTGTACTGGAATGTCCTTTAAGCTCTTTCATGCATGTAGATCTGCAAAGAATTTTCTATATTCTCATTCAGGATGTATGTTGCCTACGGGCCTGGAGTAGCAGGCGAGAAATCCCAGGGGAGCTTGGAATGTAGCTTAGTACAAAGGTGCTGGGGAGAAGCCCAAGTACTGAAAATAAAGATATGTGTTGCCCAGCAAGTGAAACAGTTTAGTAATGTGTATCTCTCGTGTTCTCTTTGGAAGTTTCCAAAGAAATTTGATACGTGCAACTCCTGCATAAATTCACTATTTATTTACATTAAGAACAAATACTAAAATACGTATGTCTCCTCATAATCAAAGTAAACATTTTTTTAAAGAATAGTAAATAAAAATATCTCATGAAACCTATTCTAAACATTTGATAAATGTCCAATTGTCTATCCTTTAAGGTTCTTTCATCACAACTTCACCTGAGAAGTCCGTAAAGAGGGCAGGCACCATTCTGTTGCTTATAAGACTGTTGTCAGGGAAACAAGTATCCTTCAGAAGGAGTATCTTTCTACAGGTTTGTTTAGAGATCAAGCTTTGCACTTGCCTATATTTTTTTTTTCCAGGAAAGTTATTTTAATATCCTTCCTCCCCCACCCCCAGCCCTGTTTGGGAAAGTCCAAAACTGTATAGCAGGGTTTAATTACAAATTGATACACATTTTTGTCATGGTGTAAAGTAAATCAACATTGTGACAATGAAAGACTAACATTGGGGAAAGTGGAACCCATGTTAACAGTGGATGTCATTGGACAGCCCCACTTAGTGACTTCACTGGCTCCTTTGAAGACTAGGCTAGGTCAGTGCTTGACTGCTTCACTTGCTATATTCTTAAAGAAACAACAAGTATCTAAAAATTGCTTATCTATGCAGACCTAATGAGTACGTACAATTTGAAATTGAAAATTGCTTCTAATATTCATGTTACTGAAGTTTATTCTTCCAATAGCAGAAACATATTTTCAATGAAATGTTCTAGTAAAGAAATCCTCCACTGTTGATTAAGTTATGAAAATTCAAAATAGTTTAATTCTACCTTTGGATTATGATCTTTCCTATAGAAGAGTAACTAACCAATACCATAGAGCATTTTTTTTCTCATTAAAATAACTGATGGTCCTTACAGCAGAAGCTGAAAATAACTAGCATGGCCTTACATTGTGTAACTGTCTATGCAACTATGCAAAAATCTTGAGATCTTTTCAAATAGATTACAGGGATTTAAAAAATCTTCAATTTACTTTTGGAGTTAATGACTAGATTCCTGTTGTATGCTTCCCAATACTCAGACCGCCATATGCTATTGCTCTTGGTAGCACTTTATGTTTTTCACATGTTATGTGTTTAGGTAACCATTAACCGTATCAGGGAAACATGGGTTGTAATTCCTAATTTTAGCATCCTGCAAATAGGAGAATTAGGCAGGATGCTAATAATATTATTATTTATCTCAATATTTATTATTATCTCAATATTTTTCTACCAAATTTCTATATAAACTTTCTCAAAAGTTTTTGTTCCCTTTTCCTTATCTTCCCCTCATCAATATTTGTTTATGTTTGTTTTCGTTTCCTTTTAGGTTGATATGATTTCAGTTACAGAATATGTGCAAAAATACTACCTGATTCAAGGCTGTGTATTCAGTAACTCAGGCTTTCTTTGTTGTTCATGACCCTGATATATTTGAAGAGTATATGACTGTTAATTTACAGAAAGTTTCTCAATATGAGTTCCTGAGTAAGTGTGGTTTGTAGAAGTTTGCTGGAATATTTCTGGATGTTTCTTGCATCTTTCAATGTGCATCACTTCAGGAAACATATGATATACATCTGTCTTCTTACAGATGGCAGCTTTCATCATTTGGATGCTCAGAAAACCGGAATATCTACTTGAGTCATTTTCTTTACTCATGTACTACTTGCCTCACCAAATAATTCACTAAGTAATATAATTATCACTTCGAATAATGCTCAGATCCATCTCCCTGCTCATCATTTTCTCAAACCTAGTAAGTGGAAACCTCATAATTTTATAGAATGTTAGGCTGTGATCACTCTAGCTTCGTTTCTGTCTTTATGTATCATGTTCTTCAGGTTGCTTTTGGTGTCAGTAATCCAGAATACGAGGTCCCTAACAGAAAGTGCCTTGCTTCTTATTTACCTCTGTGCTGGAAGTGTGCTCCGAATGTAGTCTGTGTTCCATGAATATTAGTCGAATAAGCAATAAAATGAAGGTATAAAAATGTAACCCCCAAAGCTAAAATTGTGTTGTATCTTACAGATCTAGTCGTTCCTCAAAAATCAAGGCCCTGTGAGAGAAATGAAGGCATGCCAAATCAATTTTATCAGTTACCACTATTTAATATGCCCGATGGTTGGAGGGATACAAAAATTATTATTTTTCATTCAATACATAAATATATTTCACAATTAAATTTGTATATGTGCTGTTACTTTGGCCCTTTTTGTTGAACTGTCTGTAGACCTATTGGCAGTTCAAGAACCCGACTCAATTCTTGCTTGAATAACATGAATGCCCTGTTATAGTGTAGACATACATTTTCTATGCTACAGTAAAATATTTCCATCACAGCACTAAAATCAGTAAACTGCAACTGTTTTTCTCTTTTTGCTGGGTTCTTTTGAGTAAAGACAATTTATTATTTCTCTTTGCATCTCTAGTCCATGAATGAATCAAATAACCCTCCATTCTGTGCTTATAATTCTCCATTTGCTATTGCAGTTCCACTTACCCTTCAAAACACAGTTTCAATCTCCTTCAGGGGAAGTAGTCTAGTTTTCTCCCTCAAATTTAACAATTCTGCTTTAGTCTCATTATTCTTGTGTTTGTCATTATTAAACATTTAAATGAGTTTAATTTGTACCATAAATGACTATTTGTTTTTATATCTCCCCAAGTGAACTATAAATCCAGTAATAACAAAATCTGTGTATCAGTTCCCACTAGATATGTTACAATAATTGTATAAAGAATAATTCATTCAGAAAAGAGCAACAGTATAGTCATCAATCACGAGAACTCTATTACAGGCAGAGACCACTGCAGCCTACAGAATAACTAAACCCTCTGGGGGAAGGATTTTCAGCAATTAAACAAAAAAAGCAAAATAACATTCACTTCTGCAATACAGCATAGAGTGAGTTGATTTGTTACAATATCCTTTATAAGTCATCTGAATGTATATAATATTTCTCCTTGGGTTTCAAAGACACATTTCATGTTCATTTTATACACACAGTTTTTGAGAATTGTTCAGTACAAAGTGTGAAAAATTATTATTGCTAGTAAAATTTCTTCTCACAGTTTATTAATGTGCCATACTTTGTAAATTTCACAATATGTGTTATACGTTAAAACTTAATGTCATTCTGTAAGCAGACATTTTAACCTTCATTGTCACTGGATACTGTGAATAGCATTCCAATAAACATGGAAGTGCCCATGTCCCTTTGATATAGTGATTTCACTTCCTTTGGATATATATGAAGTAGGGACATTGCTGATCATATCACAGTTAGAATCTTCATACTTTTCTCTATAGTGACCATACTAATTTACATTCCCACTGGTTGTGAGAAATTGCTTCTGTTTCCTCCACACTCTTTCCAGTACTTGTTATCTATAGTCCTTTTTGATTATGGCTTTTCTTACAGAGGTGAGATGTCATCTTATTCTACTTTGGTAAGTTGTTCAGATAAATTAAATTTTGTTTTTCATGTCTTTGTTGACCATTTTTAGGTTACCTTTTGAAAAAAAATCTCTTTATAGCTATCAATTTAAAAAAAAAAAAGTGGACCACCTAGAGGTTTTGTTTTGTTTTGTTTTGTTTTTGCTTTGTTTTAGTTGTGATTTTGGTTGGTGGTAGTGTTGTTTTGGCAACTGAAACTTGGACTTCCTAATGCATTATGGATGTTACACTCTTGTATACTTTGCAAATATTTTCTCTTATTCTGCAGGCCCTTTGCACTCTGCTGATTGCTACATTTGCAATACATAAGTTTTTAGTTCAATAACCTCATTAGTCTACTTTTATTTTGTTTTCTGTGCTTTGGGGACGAGTCAAAAATCCTTGACTATTTTATTTTTTTTTAAATTTTATTTTAATGGTACATTTTAGATGTACATAGTGATAATATTCATCATAGGGGATTGGTACCTGTACATGATATATCTATCTTGTTGCTTCTTTTTTTTTTCCCATTCCCCTCCCCTTTCTTGACTATTTTAATATCCTGAAGTATTTCCCCTTTATTTCCCTTTAATAGTTTCTTAGCTTGGTATTGCATTATTTTTTCATTTTGTAATGGTGAAAAATACGGGTCTAATTTTATCTAAGTGGAAATCCTACTTCCAGGGTTCATTTATTTAAAAAACTTTCCTTTAACCAGTGCATATTCTTAGAACCTTTGTCAAACATCGCTTGGCCGTATATTTCTGAGTTTAATTCTAAGCTTCTATTCTTTTGCATTTGTCTATGCTTCTGCATATTTGGCAATACCATGTTGTTTTGACTACTATAGCCTTGACATACATCTATTTCTTTCATTCATTCCTTAAAATATTCATTGTAGAGGTCTTTCAACTCTTTGGTTAATTCGTTCCTATGTGTGTATATATGTGTATATATATATATATATATATATATATATAGAGAGAGAGAGAGAGAGAGAGAGAGAGAGAGAGAGATTATTTATTTTGAATAGAGGTGTGTTTTTGGTGGTGCCGGGGATCGAACTCAGGCCCTTGTGCTTGCAAGGCAAGCACTTTAATCACTGAGCTAAATCCCCAGCCCCTAGAGGTGTGTTTTTGAATTGTACTTTAGGTAATTTGATATTAGCATATGGCAATGCTACTGAATTTTGTAAGCTGGTTTATATCCTGCTTCTTTGGCGAATTTATGTTTATTACTTCTAATACTTCTTTTGTGTAGTCTTTGGGGTTTTCTGTATATACTATCATGTCATCTGCAAAGAGTGATAATTAAATTTCATCTTTATAGTTTGGTTGATGTTTGTATATCAGTGGTTCTTGTGGCTAAAATACTAACTTCATGCTTAATAAAACTGGTGGGAGTAGATTTCCTTCTCTTATACCTGATTCAGAAAGAAAGCTCTCAGCTTTTTCCCATTTGTGATAAGGAGAATCCTTAGTTTATTATAAATGGTCTACATTGTATTGAAGTATGTTCTTTCTACACCCAGTTTGTTTGGCATTTTTATCATGAAGTAGTATTGAATTTTATTGAAAATTTTTCTGTACCTATTGACATGATCTTCTTTATTTGTTGTTCTTCATTCTGTTAATGGGACGTATCATGCTTATTACTTTGCATATAACTGAATTGCTTCTAATGATCCTGATCATGACAAACGATCTCTCTAATGTGCTGGTTTATTTGGTTTTGTAATGTTCATTTAGATTTTCTATTTCATCATGATTCAATTTTGTGAGGTGTACATGTCCAGCTCTCCATCTGTTCTAGGGTATTAAATTTGGGGACATCAACTTATTCATAATAATGTGAAATCCATGGGCTGGGGATTTAGCTCAGTGGTTAGAGTGCTTGCCTCTCAAGCATGAGTTTGAATCCCAGTACTAAAAAAAAAAAAAAAAAAAAAAAAAAAATTGTGAAATCCAAATCCCTTATGATGAATGTTATCACTATGTACACCTAAACTGTACCATTAAAATAAAATTTTAAAAATGTCTAATGAACCTTTACACCTCATGATGTCATTCATAATGTCTTTCTTTAGACGGAAGACTTGAAGACTTCTCTCACTTTTTTTAGTCTAGCTAATGTCTAGCCAATATTATTTTATCTTTTTCAAAAACAAATCTGTTTCACTGATATTTTGTATTATCATTTCCTATTTTATTTGTGCTATGATCTTTATTATTTTTTCTTTCTACTAATTCTGGGTGCAATTGTGTGTGTGTGTGTGTGTGTGTGTGTGTGTGTGTGTGTGTGTGTGTGTGTGCTGGGGATCAAACTCAGGCTCTTGCACTTGCTAGGCAAGTGCTTTACCACCTTTACCACTGAGCTAAATACGCACCCCCGAGTGCAATTTTTTTCTAGTTCCTTGCGATTCAGCATACGTCGAAATGTTGAAATTGTTCTCCTTTTTTCATGCACACATTACCTGATCTCAACTTTCCTCTTAGTGTTGTTTTTGCTGTACACAACATAAGTCTGATATGTTGTGTTTCCATTTGCATTATTTTCAAGATTTTAATTTTTTTTTCTCTTTTTTAGAAAAGAACAAAATAAAATAGAGATAATAGGAAACAAGGAGAGAGATCTCCTACAGTCCATAATGATTATGTTCATCGTGGGAAGTTGATATATGTACATAAAACATCTTAATTCTTTTGTTTCCTTTTTTGCCTCACCTACTTTCCTCCATCTCTGGTTCCCCTTCTCTTTGCTAAAGATCTGTCTGCTTGTTTTCTAATATCTGTATTTTTTTTTTGCTCTTTAATAATTTATATTTGGGTTTAAACTTGTATGTTTGATTTATTTCACTTAACATTACGGTCTCAAAACTTATATAGTTGTTATTTCTTATTGCAGAAGTTAGTCCTTTTTCAATATGTATCATCATCCTTTATCTCTTATTTTCAATATGTATCATCATCCTTTATTTCTTTTTATTACTGTCGATTTAAAGTTTATTGTATCTGAATTTGTCCACCCCTGCTTTCTTTTGGAGTGCGTTTGCATGGAATCTCAGTTCACGCCTTCACTTTCCCACTGGGTTTGCCGTTTGAGGCGAAGTTAGTTTCTTACAGGCCAGATATAGAGGTGTCTTATTTTGAACAGTGCTCAAAGCCTCTCAGACTTCACGTACTCTGTGCAAGCGTAAGGTTGAGAAAGCAGCAGGAAAGCAGGTCTCCTGGCCCGGGCCACATGTTCTTGAATTAGAAATGAGGACCGCAAATGTAAACAACAGTGTTAATTTATTGTCTCATGTGTCAGTATTTCAGGGATAGAGGAAAGAATGTTGTTAATGAATCTACCAATGAACTAATCGCTGTGACTCAATTCTGCCCTTGATAATCCCTAGACTCCTGGTGATTCTATTCCATGTAACCACCACAAAAAATATTTTTAGGTGTCACTTAATATTAACTTCTGAGTTAATTGTAACCTGAAAAATACAATGCTCTTCTCATGAGGTCACTACGATTTTAAGAATATAAATTTTTTCTCATTCTTCTACTTTGAAACATGACATTAGCTTAAAATAAATTGTTTTGGGGCTGGGGATTTAGCTTAGTGGTTAGAGTGCTGCCTCACAAGCACAAAGCCCTGAGTTTGATCCCCAGCACCCCCCAAAAACCCACACCGTTTTGTTTTGTCATGTACTACAATGTTATTGTACATATAATATTTCTGAATTATTCTGAACTATAATAATGAATTAATTATACATAATTTTTATTCTCATCATGTATATATTCAGGTTTCTGTTGTTGCACATCTGATTAATAGTAATATTTTAAGTAATAACTCTTTCTAAAGTCACAGAAACCACAATTATTTTATTCTGGTTAGACTTTCTGTAGTACTATCCAATAAACTTTCCCTTCTAGAACAACTTCAACAATCCCACGTTGTATATAAAAAAATACTGAAAAGCACTTTACAGTGACTGTATTCTCACTGTTTTTGTATTTTTAGTAAGGTAATAATTCTAAGTGTTTTGTTGGTTTAAAACATCAGGTTGGATTCAGAACTTCAAAAACGAAAAAAGGGGAAAATGAAGAAACTTTTAAGAAAAGATAGAAAGGATATGAGTTTTGGAACTCATTTTAATGCATACTCTTTTATCACTTTTTTCAAATTCTCAATCTGATACGTATTTGGATATGAACACTACATGAAAGCAAGACTAGTAATTGCTATCACTATTCATTCTACTCATAACATACACCTATTTAGTAAAAAAATGTATGTTAGAAAATCAAAGTAGGGTTATTAGTCCCTGTTTTTCCACATCCCACCAAGCAAACCCATGTTTAATAAGAAAATATTTTGCCAATTAATTTATAAACATTTTAATATGTAACAATGTTAAACAAAGCACTAAAAATGAAATAATCTATTCCAAAGCTTTGAACATAATAGTTTTAAATGCTCTAATATACAGTTTTATACCGTCAGAAACAGACCAGAAATAGCCTTATAGAAATCATAAATGAAAGTTTGATTTCATATCGAGCCAGTAAGAACTACCTTTAGAACAAATAGCCAGCCAGAGTCACTACTTGGATACAGTATTTTCTGAAACAGAATGATGAATACCCATAATTTGGTTTAGAACGTACAAACATTTAGGAATAGGACTCCAGCCATCCTCAAAATTTAGTTATTTCAAGCCATTGTAATTTTTTAGATGGCTAAGTTTTAATCATTTCTGCAAAAGAACTAGACATGAATCACCTTTCTAAATATATATTTTCAGTTCTGTTGTCATTTTCTTCCAGTAACTGAAATAAGCCTGAACTATTTGGATAATTTAGAATATAATGAAGCAATAATCTAATGGCCAGAAAAATTCAGTAAATGTTGTGATACATCTCTTTACTACCAGGAAATAATAAATACTATGATAATTTCAATTACAGTTAATTTTTTAGTATGAATGAAATATTAATGTATTAATGTACTATACTGTAATAATACATGAAAGGAAATTATTTTTTAATTTATTTGTTCCTTTCTGCATAAGAAATATTCCTCATTTGCCCCAAAGTTTAAAACATTTTTTATTACACATATTATGTTAAAATATGACTTAAAATTTCTAATTAAACTACAAACTTATGCAGTGAAATATTTTATAATTAAATTTGTAAAACATTCTGGTTTAAAATGTCACAGTGTTAAACATGTATAAATCTATTAACATGTATGAGATTAAATTGAGATGCCACATTTTTATTAAGAATAAAATTTTTCACTCTTTGTGTTGTTATTCTTAAGTCATACTGGTACTTGTCTCATTCAATAATTTGAAAAGAATGTGTAGTTCCCTATATGACAGAAATTGATCTCCTAAGCACCTTCAGGATGGTAGTGACACCCCCGAGTGAGACCTGTCACTTGTGAGTGTTTAGTATCTTTTTAATGTTCTGAGATGAGATGAAATTTAAAGGACCTGAGAATTTCAAAGAAGTCTCTGAACACAAAGAATTTACGTTTTATTGCACAACCGCATAAAAAAATCAGTATCCTATTGCAAATATTCAGCATTTATAAATTCGCATGATTACTCCTGTCCACATGGTAAAACTCAAACTTAAGAGAGGGAAGGTAGGGAAAGGAGTTGAGAAAAGGAATTAAGATGTGTTCTGTTCGCGTAACAACTTCTCACAAGGAACATAAATAAAATAAAATAAACATTCATAGAATCTTCAAAAAAAAGGCACTGTGCAACAAGTTTATTTACACTAAGGTGTAAATAAACTTGTTGCAAATAGGGAGGGGTGGGTGAATGGAAGAGAGGGGAGGGAAGGGGGGAAGAGGGGGGAAAACCAAGATGTATCATGTACAGGTACAAAATAACCATGTTGATTATGAACATTATGTATACAATGTACCAACACATGTTCTTGGTTAAAAAAAAAAAGGCACTGTGCAAGTGTTCTTAGTTACCTTTTTCAGCCTCGTCTTCCATTCTGGTGTATGTTTAATGAACTATTAAAAAAAGAACTAAGAGTGAAACATGAAATAATTTGCAAAAACTTATAGGGGTAAAAAACAAGTCTGCTGAATGGTTGTAAGTTAAAAAGTCCAGAAATTCTACAGAACAAAGAATATCATTTCTATGAGAATACACAAGAAGGACTGGCTCTGATATGGACAGTAAACAATACCATAGTCATTCCAACCATAGATGAAGTGTTTTGGTACCAAATAATTTTAAAAACTCCATATACTAAATTATAAATAAGCCAAAACACTTCCTAATTAATAAACATTATTAAATTTATAAGATCCAATAATTAAAAATCAGAACATATTTTAATGAACAACTTTTTGAATTTTGCATACCTCATTTACATGTTGCTAATTAGTAATAAATATGGAAGTATAACAATGTTCTCATATTTTACCAAAAAATTCCATTAATTCCTATCACACTTACAAGGTTCTATTTTTTTAAGGCTTCAAGTACATCAAGTGAGTGGTTGGGGATTTAGCTCAAATGGTAGAGTGCTTACCTCACAAGTGCCCTCACAAGGGCATGAGTTCGATCCCCAGCAACCCCCCAAAACACTACTTCAAATGATACTGATATTTATTTTGACACTTGTTCAAGACCTAACAATTGGGTGGTGATAATGGTAGTAGTGGGCTCAGTCTAACTTGTCTGGGGGAATGGGAAAAAAAGAAGCAACAAGATATATCATGTACAGGTACAAATCCCCTATGATGAATGTTATCACTATGTACATCTAAAATGTACCATTAAAATAAAATTTTAAAAATAAATAAATAAAAAATAAAATTTCAAAACAATTAATGGTACAGCCACCTACATTAAAGCTATTCATTACAGAGATTTTAAAAAAGAGAGAAACAAAGCACTCACTATGCTAAATGAATCATTGATATGAAAATGCAGTAACAAATGAAACTCAGAGATCTGACTGATACATATCAATATGTAAAAATTGTATGCAATTAATATCACATACGTGCAGGATATACATACATAGGAACAGTCATTAATTAGGTTTTGATGCATTAAATGTATTTGACAGCATATATTGTTAATGAGAAGAGTGTGACATATATAATGATAACGGTTTTAATTAAGTTTTTCTGCGTGAAGATTTGTAGAGTCCTGTGAATACAAAATATCAGCACAGGTATTAGTCCGACTGAAGAGATCCTAAACTTGATTCTCCTCAAAGTTTTTAAGAGATGAACCCATGTTTTTGAATATATCATACCAATCATACCAACAGAATGACCAGTGGACAG
This sequence comes from Hystrix cristata, assembly GCA_004026905.1. Classification (NCBI taxonomy): domain Eukaryota; kingdom Metazoa; phylum Chordata; class Mammalia; order Rodentia; family Hystricidae; genus Hystrix; species Hystrix cristata. The sequence goes on along the minus strand of PVJO010002183.1, from coordinate 51,406 downwards.
TTTTTTCAATTGACCTGACCAACAACCACTTTTCTTTTTTAATTGCTCCATTTTAAATTATTCTAAACCCTCAAAATATAGTTAATAGAGAGAAAAACAATATTCCTCAAATGGTTTATTGAGTGTGGCAACAAAAACAGTGATTTCTTACTCATACAATATGTTACCATGTATGTGAATTGAGCTTATTGGGAAGAAAGCATCCTAAATTGGTTCTGGTTTAAGACATACCGAATCTTGTAGAAAATGACCTGAAGCCTGTGGCCAAAGCAAATGGCCACAACTCGTCACTTAGCTGACCATTTTGTCATTTCGTTAAGCCAGTCATTTCTAGATAATGGGACTTATGATCAAAAGAATAACTTATTTGTGTAGTAACTCTGCTATGAAAAGGAACCTGGTTGAACGTCTACAAGCTGAACCTGAGATGAAGATTCTTATAAAATTAATTCATATACTAAATTATTCAAAAAGGGGAGAACAAACACACAGGATCAAAGTAAACCCAAGTAAGCAAAGATGTCATCTCTAGTAAATCCTGCCATTTACTGATCACATGGGGTGGGTTTGAAGCCAAAACAGATTGAAAGGGTTTGTGGCTAAACCTGTTGTAATTCATGTAAGTCTATTGCGGGGAGCTGAGTTTAAGTCTCCAAATGTGGGACAGCTCCAAGTTACCAGCAGAAAATTCTAATAGCCGCGGAACACATGTGTGCTTCCCAGTGAGGGGTACTGAGCATGAGAACATAGTGCTGATCCACAAAGTCAGTGTCTTATGGAACATGTGGTGCTGTACTCAGGACATCGAAGGTGGATCATCTAAACACTGACTGGCCCTGACAGTAATTCCATTCCTGAGATATTTTCTTTTCCTCTGAGGATAAAATTTAAAAAGTTATAATCTAAAATTTACATTAAACTCATTTCCAGTTTTGTTGCTATTATAAATTAGGATATAATAAAAATAATTTACCTTCATGCAAGAATCTCATTTATTTAGGAGGGGGTGGATTTATTGAGTCAAAGAACATTAACATTTTATGAGTATTCATAAATATAACTAAAATTGTAAAAATGATTTTACTGTGCATCATTCCAACGCATATTCAATATGATACATATGATTTCTCCCTTTTGTTGTAATCTTGTTTGGTTAAAATTGATTTACATTTTGGTTATAATTTCATCAGGTCAGTAAGATTTTACTTATTCACATAAACATATATGACATTGTCTTCTAGAAACATTACCTATTCTTGCGGTGTTCTATTTTAATGATTTGTCTTTAACAGAGCTCTGAATAAATTTAAAGTACTAACTGTTCCTATTTTATGCATTTAAGGATTTTTCAGGTTGCTGAGTACATTTAAATTTTATACGTATTAAATTATTTTATAGTCAAATCCCCAATACCTCATAGAAGCTATTTAGATTCCTGTCTCATGCCAAAATAAAGAAAGAATATGTCTATGCTGATGTTTTAATTAAAATTTTAGCTTTCTCTATAACTCTTCGGCTTCTTTAAAAAGTTAACTTGGCTTTTTTACTTCTGCTTCATAAGTTTTCCCAGTACATATGGTTCCCAACTTCACATGGTCCAACATAACATTTTTCCACTTTACGAAGGTTGGAATGTAATATGCCTTCAGTAGGAGGCATACACTAAATTTTAAAATTTGACCTGGTATATTTCATACAGGACTACTCTGAGAAAAATATAACAAACTATATTGACAGCAACAAAAGACCAAAAGCTATAGACTTTGCTCCTCTTATTTTAGTAATTGAAACTAAAATGCTGAGTCCATAGTCCCCCCTCCCGTAAGAGACAGAATTTAGCAAATAAGTTTAAACTGATAGAGGACCTTAGGATCAACTCAAGTCTTAATAAATTAAATTTAAAACCTAATAATAGCTAGACTATAACTCTAGAATCTGTGGCTAATCTTTTGTTTTTCAATCATATTTCATTATCATACAGGTCTTCAAATTATTTTTCACCTGGCTCTGTTTCTTATTTATGTCATATAAATATATAAATTAAGGTAAATAGCACAAGGGGTAATTTAACTGAAAAGTATACATAAATAAACAAAAAATAAAAATGTTATCTTTTGACATATTTTTACTTGATTAAACATATCTTTTTACATATGTGAACAATTTCTTAAAAATGAATTTTTAAAAGTCTTTTTTACCTCACTTTAGATTTTTGTATCTTTGGTTTTTGCTCATACAAAATTACATTTAATCTGATTGGAGATGAGCAACCATCTATCTTGGTAAAGAGTTATATGTTTCTCACAAGAATGGTATTCTTTACTTCACAGATACTAGACTGTATGTTTATTTATTATTTACGATGATAAATCGAGCAAAGCATGCACACCATTGTGACTCAAAGAGTATGACTCGGAACAAAGACATGCTTCAAGTTTTTTATTTAGACATTTCTTAGAATCTCGTTTATTTTAAACACTTTTGGTTAATTGATATATTTATTATCTCTTACTTTAATCATTTGTACAATTGACCTACAGATTTTTGTGCGTGTTGGGTGTAAAATTTCCACCCCGAGTGACATAAGAAGCCAATGTGCCAAAGAGAAAATATGAAGGCCTTCCGAGGCAAGACACTGTAAAAACAATTTTCTTTACTTTAACATCAAAACAGATGTATCCGTCATCTTCACAAACAGATATAAGACTAAAACTTTCAGGATGAATTAGCTAATTCTCAAGTAAAATTCATAACAACAAAAGTTCCTGTGAGGGTAACTAAAATATGTCTCTATCTTCCCTTATTATTTAAATTCTATAAAATTGTGAAGTACCAAAACCTTTGTTTTTCCCTCCTGGTGAAGCAATTCTTACAAGCCTTTTGTTTTTAAATTGAGAATGAAAGTGGTCATGGAGATTCTTTTTTTTTTTATTTTTATTAAAATTTATCCAAAATTACACAAACTTACAGGACATCACACAAGCTTACAGACCACAATCCATCGTGCCTTTTGCTTATGACAATGAGCAATGTAAACAACCATATCGATGCAGCATTAAGTCACAACTACATAAAGTTCGTGTAGTACCTCGTGTACATGTTGCTGTTTTAAGTTTGGATTATTAGGTTCTTGCGTTTAAGATATCATTATTCCTCTGGATTCCCATTCCCCTCCCCCTTTGCCCTCTTCTTGTTCCCTTGGACCCTTTGCCTATTAGCGTATATCTAACTCTTGGCCTTTTTGTATCCATTGTTTACCCTTTTATTTTGCTTGTATTTTGCCTCACTCAAATGAGGGATACTATATTCTTAACGGCACTCAGCATCTGTGCTGTGCTACTGCTATTGCTCTATATGTGGCACTATTCTTTAAAAAATCCTTTCTGCCTCAGTACTCAGAGAGCATCCATCATTGTATTATGATATCCTTCTTCAATTTGGTACTTAAGCAGCATAATATATAACTTTTGTAACTAAAATAAGTTATACTGAAAAATCAAGTGAACATTAATTTCTTATTATAATATTGGCAGGTATCTGTGTTAGTTAAATTTTCTAAAAGTGCATTATGACAATGAAGCATAAAACAAACAAACAAAAATCTGAAAAAAAATGTAAAATGGAGGAAGGAAAGAGTAGAATTATGGGATAAGTCATAGGTAAATTGGCAGAGATCATTTTTTCAACCCTCACAATGCTTTGAAGAAAGTAGGTATGACTTGGTACAATATGCTAAATCAAGTATGAAAGCTGTTTTTCTCTTCAGTTATCTTCACAAACTCTTCAAATTATTCTATACAAAATAAAAGGAAGTTTCTGTGCAGAAGTTAGCTGTTTCTTTTTTTTTTCCATTGTTACTTTTCACCGCTATCCAATTCTTCCTATTAGTCAAGATTAGAAAGATTGAAGTCCGTAGACCCATGTAAAATGAGAGACTTTAAGTAAAACTAAATCAGTCCAGCCTAATTTTTTGGTAAACTATGTAACTAAATGGCAAATGACACAAACATATAGAACAAGGGGGGAAAACATATTTGTCAAATAGGATGAGATTTGTTTTCCTTTTCAAATCTATATACTTATTCTTCATATATACTTCACTATTTCTGAAACTCATCTTTAAATGATGTCTAGGCAAAGAATACACCAATAAGCAAAACAAAGAATGAATATCAGTGTGCACTGTGATGTTACACTCTCCAGTTAATTGCTCACATCATCTGCTACTTTTTGAAACTGGAGAAGCTCACTCTTCCTGGCTTTGTCTCTCCTGGGCAGTCTTCCTAGACGTCTGCACCCATCTGTGCACTTGACCAACTCTTTCTTCCTGTTTCACGCGCTGCTTCACTTTAACATTGGGAAATGTGTTTGTTTATTCATTGTGGAAGTTGTAGGAAAGTGTCTCATTTATAGTTTATATTCTTAGAACTTCTTTTCTCCTGAAAGCTCAGACCTCCTCTTCAGAAAAAAAAAAATAATCCCATATAGCTAGCCTGGTGAAGGGCACCGTTGTTGTTAATGGGACGGTGCATTGTACATATATTTTCAATGAACGCTCAGCATAGAGGTATTTAAAGCATACAAGTAAATTCTCCCACGGGATACCTTCATTAAGATACATTGTATTTATTCAGGCCTAATTATACCCTATATTAACATTTATTTAACCTATGTAGTTTACCAAAGTAATTTTTCCTAAAATCAGCTGTTTTATTTTAAAATAGCTGCATGATGTAGATCTCATCACACAAATGCCATTTTCTGGCTGGAAGGGATTTATTCCACTGGAATTGTCAATCTAATTATTCATTAGACTCAATAAAGTAGTTTTGTTCTATTTTCCTATTAGCTAATTGTGAATCAACAAAAATGATGATGCTGTAATGAATATTAGAAACTCAGATAATTGGAAAATAAAAAAGAAAACCAAAAAAAGAAATAAAATATTTTCCTTCTGAGAATAACAGAAAGAATCTTTCCCAATTTTTAAACCAACACATCTTCATCGTTCACCAGAAAGGTAAAATAGTTTGATGCATTATATATACTTAGAAGAGTTTTGTACTTTAGAATTATCTTTTCCACTGAGAAAATGAATAAGCATTAAATAAAAAGAGAATAATCAAAAATGTAAAATATGTACAATAATATCAGTATATTTCTTTAGTTACTTATTTGTACACTTTATATGCTGATGAGTCCCACATTTTCCTCTTATGAATATGAGAGTGAAACCTAGATGTAATAAAATATTAACAAAACAGTCATTTGTAATATGCATCAAAATTTAACTTTCTGAATCAATGGGTTCTACATCCTAGAAGTCAACAAAATGCTGATGGAAAAATATAGTTTTTCTGTTATTATTCTCTAAAACGTGTGATATAATAACTATTAAATAGAATTTAGGTTGTATTAGGTATTACAAGCTAACCACATATAAATTGTGGGAGAATGTGCATAACTTACATGTAAATTATGTGCTGTTTTATATAAGATGACTATCGGGGGTTGAGGAACTTATTCTCAGTAGATACCAAGATGAATGTATACACATACATTTTTTAACATCTGAGATGCTATTTTCTTTCAGAAAAGCCCTTAAAAGGATAATCACGAGACAAAAGGTACAGAAGTTCTGTCAATGGTAGAGCTGTTCATTGGTTAAAATACAAAATTCTGTCTAAACAGAGTGTTCCACGCATTTTGGCTGTTTACACTAACTCAGCTGAAGTAGCCAGCTAGCTTTATTCATACGCTATTACATCACCCCGTAGGCTCTTGGGGAGATGTAATAACTGACTTATGGTATTTTCTTAGATCTTGATGTGCAAGCTTCATTCCATAATTTGTCACTCATAATTTACAAAATAGCAATAAATAGCTTAAAGAAAAATTATTCAGATCACTTGGGTGAAAATGAAGGCAAATGATTAGTTGCATGTTTACTGGTGTTTTCTTTCTGTTACTTTTTAAACACTATCGCCAATTCATTCTCTACATATAGATATTGAATAGTCTATATTTTTCAGTCCCTGTTGATGTTACACATTTGTAAAGTATTTCACTATCACAAACTAACTAGGAAGTGCCCACTTCATTTATTTTACTAAAAATTTGCCAATATTATATTTATTTTATTTTGTATTTGGTTGAGCAAAAATTAAAGACAACATAAATTACTGAATTCTGGTTTTCTCTAGCTTCTTAATTATTACCACGCCCTTTTATTCTGCAACCTCGCATCATCTAAAGTGGAATTTTGTTGAAGTCTTTGCCAGAAATCATCCATGTCCCTAAAGAGTTATAGAGAGAATATGTGCATTACCTGCATTTTCTTAAGCAACTTGCTAAGCAGTTCTCTTCCTGTCATGGATTAAATGTTAAATATCTACTGTGTAGAAGACAAGAGTTAATACCTAAGAAGATGCTATAACAGAGTTTCATAAAAGGAGATTTTTCACCAAAAGTAGAATATTTATTTTTTCAAGTGAAGATGGACTTTGAACAAGTATTGTTAAAAATTTTGACTATGGTGAACTGATTTTAAGAGTGAACATAACAAATGGAAAGAGAATTTACAGAGGAAAATTTAGAGTCTTAAAAACAGCAGAGAAAGTAAAATTATAATTCCCAGCTAGCCAGAGTCAGAACCACAGAACAAAATAGTTGATTTTAATTTTCTTCCAGCTGAGCTCATCAAAAACAAAAAAATACTCAAAAATAAATTTTCTAAATACTTGTTTACTTTTGACATTACATTACTTTAGTCATTTTATTATTTCAGCACATTTTTTTTCTCAAGGATTTCTTTTATTCTGATTTCCATTATGAAATTTTTTGATAGGTAACAATATTCTAAATTATATGAAAATATCGAGTAACCGCACATTCTTTAAAAATATGAAGTTTGTTTCAGATGACTATTTTATATACTGATTGTATGGAAGGTTTTCCATGAAAGAAAATCTTTTCTTACTTCTAAGTTACATAAGGATTTTTTTTCATTGTGAATGAGAATATGGAATGAAATCTCAGAAAACCTGATATTTTTAGTTTGAAAGTTACGAAGTTTCAATTCTTCTACTTAAACTTAAACCTGATCGAAAGAAAACCTGAGACTTAAAAAGAGCAATATTCTTGAAGAGATAAACACTATTAACAAAACATGCAGGATGTGTTCATAACCCACATTCCCTAAAATACTGGTATACATATGAGTGGAAGTTGGAGCTTGTGTTAGGACACCCATAATCTAATCACTTTCACACAAGCTAAGCAACTTTCTATGCTGTTTAAATCTTCCAGACTGTGTTGTTCCTTCACCTTTTTAAATAATATATAGGTATCTCAATGATCCTTTATATATCTGTAGTATTTCCCAGATATGAATTCCTTGAAACTTACTACAATTATAAAATGTCATGTGAGTGTATTCTGAGTGGGTCTGAAATACAGAATGATCTTTTTTTCACCATACAGATCATATAAAGCTATCTTATTTCTGATGTAGAAACTTAAGGTTAACAATAAATACTCTCTGCAAATTTAAAGTTAACAATAAATACATCACTTAGTCTAGCTCAGTGATGTTAGAGGTTCCAATAATACAAACTGCCCTCTGTAGCATGCGTGCCTCCGGTTTGCCACCTCTGGTCTGACTTCTATACCCAGAATATGAACATTAAAAATCTGTCAGCAGTATGAACAATACAACAAAAATTCAACAGACACATAATCGTCACTCTTTACATTTCTACTAATGAGATTTCAGTGGACCCATTCATTATGAATTCATTCAACAGACTACATTACTTCTTGTTAGCTATTAGTGTAATATCCATACCAAAGTATTTTGATAGATTTTATTCTGAATAATTTAGTTGTCAAACTTCAATGGTTTTTGTCATGCCTGGACATTATTCATTACAGTGAATAATTACTGTAACATCTTTCAATACATGTACCTTGGTTCACAAACACTTTTTTTTTTTTTTAACAATTTGGTTCACAAACAGAAGCACCTGGCAGAATTTTGTTTTTGTTTGTGAACCCTGCATCGGAAGACAAATGCGACTGCAGCGGCCATTTTCCTGCACAAACAGGAAATGTGGGCATCTTTTCCAGAATTGAGGAACGAATTGAGTTTGTGAACTGAGGTACCACTGCACTCACGTCAGACACTTAGAAATGTTTTGTAAATTTATGTTAATTTATTGAATGAAATATACAGCAACATTCACAAAACAAAAATCAAATTTAGTTTCAATCACCCAAGGATACTAAACTCCATAGTTGTTTAGATCCTTGTACACAAACGTTTGGCATTTGTATGTAACCTACAAAACATCCTTCCACACACTTGAAGTCATTTCTAGGCTACTATAATACCTAATGTAAACTACAATCAATACATTTTCCAAATACTTTCAACCTAGAATTGGAAGATTCCAGAAGTGATGCATCTGTGGATATGGAGGGTCAACTTTATATAGATGTAAGTATGGATATATAATCGATTCTATATTTTATTTAATACATTTTTATCAATAAGCTATAAATTTAGTCAATCAGTAGTGAATTAAAGGAATAAATTTTTTTATTAGAAGAAATGCTTCCATCATAAAACTGTCTTGTCTTGAGTATATGTGCCTGTGTGTTTGAAAATAAAAAGAAGGTTAAATTTAGAACTATTTGGATCAACTTTCCATTTTTTAAGAAGCCTGTGGAACTCATCCAAGCATGTATCTGCCTAGGATGTCAAAGAAAGATGAGAAATGGCATTTTAGCTCTATTCCTGGATGAAACATGAAAATTCAAAGAGGTGGAAACACATATTTTGATAACATTGAAGACACTGCATTCCTCAAAAAGTTTTGTTTGCTGTCATTTTGGGGGAAAAAAAGTTGTATCTGCATACTACAATGAACACCATAAGAATTTTCACTTTAATTCTGAGGAAAGAACTAACTTTTTTGCATCCAAATTTAGACAAATTCTACTCACATATTAGGAAACTATTTTTAATTGCTTTTCAAAACCAAAAATACAAATTCATCCTTAAAGTCAAGTGTCTGAATTAAATTTCTGACTCTTAAAAATCAAATATCCAGGCACGGTGTTGCACGCCTATAATTCCAGCTACTCAGGAGGATAAAAGAGTAAGATGACAAGTTTGCGGTCAGCCTGGCCAGTTTAGCCAGACTCTGTCTCAAAATAAAATTTAGAAAAAATATATTAGAAATGTATCTCAGTGTGAAAGGACTTGCCTAACATGTAAGAAGCCTTGATTTCAATCTCCAATACCAAATCAAAGTCTTATATTTGTTATGATCTTTTCAATATATCCTTTGTTTATAAGTACCAAGAGGAAAAATTATGACATCCAACGTATTATAGAAGTACATATGATTGATAATAATATCTAATTCTAAATTTCATTTTCATTTAGATATTTTTCAGAAATGCAAACATTTCTTCAGAGAGAAATTATACCTAGACAATCCTAAAATTGCACATTGTTGTTTTCAAATGATCGTTTCAGAACTAATTGCTATCAGTGGAAATACATTTTCTCTTATAAACACTGTATCTTAAAGTGGTCATGTCCCTAAGCTGTAATACAAACAACTACTACACAATATACAGGCTTTAAATTTCCAATTAAAAGCCACTGAAAGTAACATTTGCTGTATTCAAGTCAATAACTAATGCAATTGTAGAATCAACATTGTCCCACAATCCTATTCCATTGCGACAAGGAAGTATATTGGCCAACCCTCAACATGGGTCAAGAATGAATGTCACCACATTGGGTGTAAAACATTTGTCAAGTCTTTCTCAATACTATGGCCATTAGGATACCAGGGTCACATGCTTTTATCCTGGCTCTTTTCAGTTTAATTTAGAAATCTCAGATTCCTTCCCATTTTTCTAACTCCAATTTCTGTACATTTCGCCACATTCTCTATTCTAACTTCTCCAACCATCACATTACTTCCATCATTGTTGAAATTCCTTCAGGCTCTTAACATTTTCTTTCAACTTTTCAACCCATTGGAGGCCAGTAATTATCAAAAGGACCCTTCTTCTCCCTTTCTTTCAATTGGTGATGGTGTTAATTTTTGCCAGCAGCAGTTACACAATGAGGCAATGAGAAGGGCTATTGTCTTGCCTTGTTACTTCTGAAATTTTCTCTTTTAGTCCTCCCTAAAACTCGCAGCATGGCATTTTACGTGGCATCAGCTTATATGTCCACAGCCCTCCATTACTGATGTCATCAATTTCAGCCACTTTCCCATATCTGAGATACAACTCCTGATACCAACATAGAGAGGAGAAGTTTATTTTGGCTCAGACTTTTAGAGGATTCAGTCCCTACTTGGCTGGACCCAAGACCCAAGAGGGACATAGCAGAGGGGCATGGAGAACAAAGTGCTATTCACATCGTGGTGTCCAGGAGGCCGAGCATGAAGGACATATCTGGGAGTGGGAGATCCATCCTGCCAGTTATGCCCCAGAGACCTGCCTCACTTGACCAGGTCCTACCTCCAAAGCATGATAAAAATCTAGCCAATCCCCAGATTGTAGGAACTGGTAAAAATGAAGAATAAATAGTTTTGTGGTGCTAGGCCTAGTTAGTTAAAGTGAACTGAAATGAAGAATGATACTGTTTAAAAGGAAGGATCCATTAATTTAAGTTAAAGAAGGACTACGGTTTTTATAATGATGACAACTAGAAAAGACCAGTGAGGGAGTAGCTGAGCTAAAGTGTAGAAAATAATTGGAATAGAAAAGTTAAAATCCTGAGGTTTTTAAGTTTTTAAAGTATGATGTAACTAAAGATTGAAATCTTATTCTTGAGGAAGTTTGTTGTGCTTCACCCCATTGCTATCCTATTTTCCTTCCTTAACTAGTTTAAATTTTTTTGCAAGTCATTTTATTTGGTCATTTATATATATGATAGATTTCATTACCTTTTTATGTCTTTATTAAATACAAGCATCTGCTTACTCCATGCTTTTGTCCACATAGTCAAACTATCTAGAATAACACACATGAAAATATTGTGCAATATCATTTTAAATTCATGCTTAATAGCCTCAAACAAGTCACTAAAGCTTTTTGGAAATTAATACAGATTGCCTTTATTTAAATCCCCTCAAGGACACTTTCATACATTCCTCACACTCTTCCAAATAAGAATATCCTCTTCATTCTCACTTATATCTGGTTCATTTATTTCTTGCTCAGCTGACAAAGTATTAAGGAATATCCATAGACTCCCACCATCGCAGAGTCTAGATGCTAATGACCAGCTCCACAGGCCATAAATAATTCACATTTCATTTCATGAGCATCATAGTTGGTGGCTCAAAACTTCACTGCCTCTGTGATAAGGGTGTACCCAGGAATTATGCAATTGCCAGCATTGCCTATTAGTTTCTGTGCCAATATACAGTTATACCTCAGTTCGTGGATACTTCTGTTTACAAATGATTCTGTTCACAAACAAAAGCATTTGGGAAAATTTTGCTTCTATTTGCAAACTCTGCATTAGGTGACAAACAAGGACCGCGTCCATCTTCCCAAAATCGTACAAGTTAGTAAACAGAGGTTCCACTGTGCATAGTCCGATCATTGCTCACAATGTAGTAACCCTGTTCTTCAAATCCAATCAGATCATTTCATACATATTAAAAAAAGTATCAATTCACTCTTCTTTCTCATATGTTGCCAACAGTTGTATTGTGAACAGCATTTCTCTGACAGCATACAAACATATTTTTATTCCTCATTTCCTATTTCTTGAGAAAGCAAATATAAACACATTCCTCATGATTATCTCTTTCCCTATAATCTACGACTCACTCTCTAGTCCTCTTTGTAAATAAATTCCCAGAGAGATCCTTTCTACATATTGTTCTAACTCTTCTCCTCTCACTCTCCTCTAAACCTATTTCTTCTCATTATGCAACTCGAAATTGTTCTTTGTAACATGCGTACTGCCAAGTCAAATGGTCACTTTCCATTTTTATCTTATCTGTAATTTGACAAGGAGGAATCCTTCCCCTTTTGAAAAACAGTATTCACTTGGCTCCCAAGTTATCACATTCTATTAGTTTTCCTCCTATGTCAGTGAATATTCCTAAAGCCTCCTTTACTGGTTGTCCCTTTTCTCCAATTGTTTTATTGTTGAATGAATTTAAGGATCTATTCTTGACTCTCTCCTGATTTTGTCCTTATTCATTCATCTGTCTATTTAATTCCTGTTCTCATTTGTATCTCTCTCTCTCTTTCTCTCTGTCTCACTCTCTGAAAACTACCATTTTTGTTTTGGGGCCTCATAGTTGTACATTATATTTAAAAACTCCATATTAAATTTTCTACTCCATAAATATGGTTAAATTTTACCCTAGAACTCTTGCTTATATCTGCTTCATATGTAAGTGAACCAGAAAAGAAACCCTATGGTCCATGTTTTAAATCTCGAAAATTATGAATCTGCAATTCCTAGTTTAAAAAAACTGAAAAATGACAAATATGTTCTAATTGGGCAAAGATTATTTCAAATCTACAGCTGTTGTCAAAGTAAACATATGCTGTTTTCACTAATAGACACCTCAAATATAAATTGTCGTGAACTCCTGTCCTAAAATGTGCTATTCCTGTCATCTCCGCCATCTCAGGAAACTCTGTCTTCTAGAGGTACAAAAGAATAGCCTTGGAAATGTACAAGTTATCTCCTTTTTTGCAAAACATGTTTATAATCTTTCGATGAGCCCTGCTGTCTGCAACTTCCAAATACATTCAGTAACTAATTATTTCTATTCCACTCTATTCACTTTAGCCAACTCCCAGATACTAATATCTGTCCTTAGAATCACTGCTTTAGCAGCCTAACCTGTCACCTTAACTCCTAAAATTTCTTCTCAAGTCTACACTGGGAATGAATATGTCTCTCCGCTGCCTCAAACCCCCTCATTTCTTACTATATTACATAAAGTACAGTTAGTCCTTTAAAAAACTAACACATTTAAGCAAGAATTCCCTTTTCGCTAGAAAATTACATATTGCCACTCAGTTTATTTTAAAATGTAAACATAAATCTAAATGTAGGACAGTCAAGTAAAACAAAACATAAAATGTAGCAGTAAAATTATAGGTGCAAAAATAATATGTAAGATGGTGTCGTAATAGCACTAAATTCAAGTACCTATTAGAGACACTTAAAATGAGTAGTAACATGGATTAGCAGACAGCTCTGACAGTTCTAATGATCAAGTTCTCAGAATGTGGTTCACGGGAGGACCTTGCGATAAAGTCTGAATCACTGCAGCTTGTGTTGTATCTAACCTTTAGTACATTATACTTCACGACTCAGACTTAGTTAATTAGTATTATCATGATAGTCAATTAAATGTTAACATATAAAATTCTAAATTATCTTTTAAGAATTTATTTTATAACTAAATCAGTTTATCCTGTAAATGTGAAGCCATCACTTTTATGTGCTATCTCCCTCAAATAAATAGATACAGCAAAGTTATAAGAAAAATTTGAGTCACCTTTTTGGAGATCTATGAAAAGACAAAATAATTTTTAAAGTGATAAAAATTATTTCAAGGACATAGTAATTATCTAATTGGAGCAGTTAAAAACAGGAAGTCCACTTTAAAACACTTATTGTCTCAAATAAGATGGGATATATATTACTTATAGTAGGAAATATGAATTTAACTTTATGAGAGTACAAATTTGGCATGTTTACAACCTAGCCAACATGGTAATTAATTGAATGAATGGACAAGTGAAAGAGTAATTAAATGCGTATATACACAAACATAAAGGGAATAGAATGGGGTATACTAAATTCTTCTCTGCTGTAGGCATCTGGTGATACCAAATGGTAGTACGTAAAAAATAATTTTCTGTTTCTTTCAGTTTGGTAATTAGCATTTTATCTGCTTTATATGTAAATTTTAATACTGAGGAAAATGCTAAAAAATAATGAATAAAGGAACAAAGCCAAGATGTTTTCCCCTCATACATTCTGTTATTTTAATGTTCTTTCTGTAACCTAGAAATGAGCTTTTTCCTTTCTGGGCACATGCAACCAAGAGGATATACTTCTATGTAAGTACATACTTATTATTTTTAGTCATGACATGTAAATACATATTGTCAAAAATCTAGAATGGATATGTGGAAAAACATCCATATGAATCTAACAAATTTATTCAATCCTAAATATACGTAATATTGATATAGCATGGGAATGCAATAGACATTAAATGGATATAATTTATAATTTATATTGTTCAATAGTACCTAGGAAATTTGGGAGTTTCATATATTGTGGGTATATTATGAGAATAAAAAATATGTAAAACTAAATTTTAATTAGTGACAATTTAGGATAACAATTTCATTCTGAAAACATTAGTTGTATTTAGTAACACATTTAAGGAGATTTAAAAAATGTCTTAAGCAGACTTTAAAGTTTTTAAGTATAAAATACTGTAAGTAAAACTTTGCATTATGTTTCCACATTACACATGAAGAAAATGATTTTATACAAACAGATAATATTTTTCAGATTTCTCATGCCACTAGTATGTTACACTCAAATTTATTTCTGATTGCATCAGGCTATGTTCATGATAGTATCAAACTGTAAGTTAATCCTTATATTCTTTCAATTTTTTTCTAATTTTTAATAATAAAATGTATGATGACTTCTCACATATGGTACTTTGAGTATACAAGTTGACAATACTTTAAAAGTTTTTTTTTTCTTAAAGTTTAAATGTTATTTGTGAAGGACACAATCTGCCTCAAAGTCTCATAGTCCCATAACGCCACAGTTACATACAGATTCAGCAACTGTATCTGGCCTTAGAAAAATCCCATCTGTCAAAATGTATATCGAAGAGTCTGGTAGCACCAGACAAGCTGTGGGCTGTCTCAGGACTCACGAGCTGTGAGACGTGCGACGGTCGCAGCAATTGAACAGAGCACTGACAGCAGTTCCCTAACGAAGGCAGATTTTCATAGTTTTAATTATGTGGAATGTTAAAGACAATTCAGATGAGAAATAGTAATAAATTAAATACTATAAGGAAGCCCAGATTCATTTCTATAGATAAATTAATTTAAAAATATAAATCATTATTTGTCATGTATTTTCGAAACATCCACCTTCATTATGAGTAGATATTATAAGTGGAAAGGAGAGTACAAAAGGATATACTTACTTTCAGATTAAAACACCAGACAGTTCTGTTTCTCCATGCCTGTGTTCTTACTCAGTTCTGCCTTTGTGGTCTCCTACACAAGAGTGAAATACCTGTCTAAATAGTCTGCTTGACTTAAAATGCGTTCCTTTGAATGACCTTCTCACTGGAAAAATTGAATAGTTATTTCACCCCTTTAAACTTTTCTCAAAGACCTCAATGCACAAGATATAAAGTTCTTGGCATGTCACAGAATAGTGAACTGGGCAAGTTTTAGCACCTGACCTTGGGGAAAAAAGAGTTCTAATTGATAGTGTTTGCCTCTTTTCAATGTGTAAATAATTTCATGAGATCCTGTTTCAGATTATCAACAGTGACATAACTGAACACAGGCTGGTGAATATATCCCCTCTAGCAACACAATCCAACCTATTCGACCACTGAATGCGGCACTCTTGTTTTCCATCCTTGTTTTACTCTTCTATATCACACTGTATTACCACCTACAATGCAAAGAATCTACGATACTTAGAAGGCTGTCTATTGACAAACTTCATCCTGGTTCCCTGTCTTTTTTATGACTCTGTGTGCTTTTTATTGCTCTTTCAATTCTCAGCAAACATGCACACACACAAACACACACACACGTAATCACACACACAGAACTGGGCACACACAGAGATGTACGCACACCACCTCTTTGTACCTTATTAAATAGAGATTTATTGCCTCCCTTCTAGGCAGCACTTCATGTTTTGTATGGGATGTATATCTGTTTACCAACACTCCAAAATGTGAAAACAAAATATTATAGGAGTAAAAAAATGTTATCTATGAGTCAAAGAAAAGTTAAAGTTAGTAAATAAGGAGGGGAAGAGGAGTTTAAGGGAGGGGTGGGGAAGGCAGAAAAAAAAAAAAACAAGATATATCATGTGCAGGTACAAATTAACTATGACGAATGTGATCATTATGTGTATCTAAAATGTACAAATAAATCTTCTTGGTTCAAAAACAAAATAAAATAAAAGGTAAAACTGTTAAATAAATCATTACAGATAATTATATTAGTAGTATCATAACTTTTAATATTATAAATCATGAGTGAAATACATAGTGACTAACATAAAATTTTAAAATTTTTAGGATTGGATATTTTAGTTTAAGGCTTATAATATTTTTCCTACTTAAATATTACATTGGAAATTTTTATCAAAAGTTTTTTAACTATACAGAGTGAGCTGATGTATTTAGGCTAATTATTAATGCTAAAGAAAGCAGAACTGTGTCAATAACACAACTGTACATCACTCTTCTCAAAGTTGAAAAATGAGTTTTTCTCCTACTTCTTTTAACAGTCTGAAGTTATAAACTCCTGTTTCCAGCATATGTAATTGGGAACTGTGACATAGACATTCAAATGCTAAAACAAAATACCTTAGACTGGGTCATGTATGAAAAACAGATATCTGTAGCTGTGGAGGCTTTGAAATGCAATATCAAAGTGTCAGAATATTTAAGGTCTCAGGATGATTTTCTCTTTTCTTCAAAGAGTGTCTGTCTTCTCCATTTGTCCTGACACCATTTTATAAGGACACTAACCCATTCGTAGGTGCTCCATCTCATGACCAATCACCCTTCAAAGGCCCCATCTCCTAGTATCAACATACGTAAGATTAGATTTTTAAAGGAACACCAATAGTCTGACCCTAACAAATTTAACATCTTTTGAAATCATCCCGTGATAGGATTAAATGATAAACACAAACACAAAAAACACTTTTAGATTTTGGAGGAAATATGGCATCTAAATAGTATTAAAACCTTTAAATTTCACATAAAAGTTGATGTAAAAAAATTGTCTGGTAATATACAGATAGAGCAATGCAATGGTGTAATAAATGATTCCTTTGAATAGATATTTCCATTTATTTTGCTCAATAATAAAAACAGAAATACTTCTGGTATCTTTGAATGTCATACAATATATTCAAGGAATTTCTTTCAGACATTTGCAAAAACTGTGTTCTTCAAGTCGTTTAACGCTAGTTGAATTCTTGCATTTTAGTACTCCAAAATTAATTATAACAATTTCTTCCTTTCTCTATAATATGTATCATTTGATATGGGAAAACTTCACCATTAGTATATAGTGTTGGAGGCTTTACCACTCAGTGAATTGAATACAAATAAAGGCAAACCACAATAAAATATATTTTGAAACATGACAGTACTATATTTACGTGACAAAAATTGGAAACTAAAATCAATAAGAATCATGAAAACATGCTGCATGTAGTTTTGAGTGTGTTTTTAAAATTAAGTGTTTCATTGATTAATATATTTCTAAATAAAAACTTACTGTCATGTAGAAATAATCAAAAACTCTGGTGCCTTAAAGAAGTGTTGGCAAACTCTTTGTAGTCAGTTTTCAGAGATAAACAGAGTATGTTTGATTTTCCCTCTATTTCATTTATTATGAATCACACCAGAGAGACAAGGAACATGGCCTTAGTCTTGGTTCTGTGGGTCAAGTTTGCACAATTTCAGTTTAGATCCTTCTTGTTGTAGTCCTCTCCTACAAGTACATCCAAAATTCTCTTGAAAATCCAAGTATAAATGGAAACATTTTCCATTGATATGTTTCAATATAAAAGCTAAATAATAAAAATGTTTAAGATATATTCAACATTTTAAAGGAAGTCCAAAATGTTCAGAAGCACAGTTTTTTAGTTAGGAACTTTTAAACATGTGTATTTGAATTATGTCTCAGAACAGATGTGAAAAAATAATGTATGTACACTAATCTTTCTGAAAGCAATTATTTCATACAATAAGAAATACTACAGGCTGGGAATTCAGCACAGTGTTTAGAGTGCTTGCCTAGCGAGTGCAAGGCCCTGAGTTTGATCCCTGGCACCAAAACTACAACAACAACAACGAAACAACAAAAAACAACAACAAAAACCTACAAATTTATTAGTTAAGTATTTCTGCCCCAAAAGTATTTAAATATAATAATTATATACATGTGCAGACATACAACAGCAAAATTAGTGAAGTACCATTTGATTAGTAAAAAGTAACGAACCACTGAAATGTTCAGGTCGAAAAATGTGATGAATAAATTGTTGATTCATTAGTCCTACAGATACTCTGCTTTTTATTTTTATCTGTACATTTATGCTCTCTCGGTCATGATTTTTTTCATGCTATCTTGGAAGAAATCCATTGTAAGAAAAATTATGACAAAAGGGGTGTCCAGTTTAAGTGTAAAATTTACAGCTATAAGATAGAGTAATTTGAGGTATTTCATGAGTTTCGAAGTCTTCCACTGCGTCGGGTAAGCACAGGCCCTGGAGATTAGTCTGGTAACAGAGGAAGTATGTGAGGAGGAGCGAACTGAGCTTGAAGCGGGGGACCCTCTCAGATCCCCAGGAAAGAGCACTTCCTGAGGGAGAGATAAGACTAAGCATGGCTCAAACCCAAATTTCAAAACTCTATTAATGATATCTTTCTGCAACTGTCAAGAAAATGTACGTTTCAAAAATACAAAGATATGTCAGGGAATTTGGACTTTCTATTAAAAGAAAACATGAAAAATCAAAGAAAGGGTGTCCTAACGTAAATGATTTGGTCGGTTTAACTGCAGGCAAGATGGATACAGTGATGGGTTGAAATGTATCAACAATTAATGGGAATAAAAGCCTGTGGAAGGACCTAAAATGTACACTTACAAATGGAATTGCTACAATTTAGAATCTGATTGGATTGGATTGTGGAGGATAGACAGATTTTTGTGCCCTTCAGCTACTAAGTATTTTAGTGAGAGTAATATTATACACAAAGATAGTGATCTCTGGAGGAAAGGATGGTTTGTCTGGAGAAATGATGCAATTATTCAAATTTATTTTAAAATACCCAAATAAAGACAGAAAAATATAACCAAAAGGATGTAAATCTGTAAATCAAATTGTCAACAGCTTGATTCTGTAGATAGCAGGGCCAGTAGCAGTTCTTTTCTTTTTTCCTACAACTTCTAAATTTCTCACAAAAATACCATATTTCTGTCTTGTGGAAAAATACTATTTTAAAAGAGAACACATTTAATAATTTATAAGCACATTTGAAAGAGACATTTGGTCTGAGATATTGGCTGAAAACTAACTTGATATACTTTTTAATAAATACTTCCAAGGTTTCAAACTGTATTGCTTAATCTCATTGCTCTTACCCTTGAAAAACAGTTACAATGAAATAACATTTAGCTATTTGGCCCATGACATAAAACCAAGGATAGAGGAGAATAAGTGTATATACACTTTCTTGTTTTTATTATATCATTTTGTAGCAGGAATTGCAATGAAGAATTGTAAGACTGAATTAAAAATAAGACATTATAACTTATACACATAATGAATATTGAAGCATGCGATATCTTAGAAGTGAGCTATACATTGTTTTCTCTTACAACTAACTAAAGTGCTTGGGTGATTAAAAATATTAACAGACTGACTAATGTGCCCCAGGATTTATTTTGTCATATATTACATATTTATAAGCATATCTTAAAGCTTATCACAATCCTCTAAATGAGCATACTAATGTTTAGGATCAAATATTCAAAGAAGAGTACCAATATTAACCCTTATCCATAAATTAAACTCAGTTAAAGAACTTAAATCATCAGGATATTTTATATACATTTCAAATTTTCTTGATGTATTAAGCACATACTGAGAGTTGTGGGAATTAAATTAGTCAGCACATGAAATGCTTGTACTAGTTTTTGACACACAGTAGGCACTCCATACATTTAATTTATTAAAAAGAATCCCAGTGTGTTAAGTAGCGCTGTTTGGCATTTTTAGCTCTACAGTGAACAACTGCAGCTGTAGAACTGTGTTTGCACCAGATGCTCTTTTCCCAGAAGTGATTTTGCTCATATGATGGTGTTTTCAAGGTAGACGTACCTTGATTTGCAATTGCAAACTTTTTCTGTGAAAGCAGATGTAGACAAAATAACAAAGGTCTCATGCTCATTATTAAAACACTGTCTAAATGTGAATCAAATTCCACCCCTCAATTCTTGTATATTTTTATATTCTTACAATTAAAAAGTGGTTATCTTACTTGTTTAATGGCTACAGGAACATGATGCCAGTAAAACTTGGGAAATAGGATAGTTAAGAAACAAGGGAAAAAGTAGTTTAAGGTTTAAAGAAACCCCAAATTGGTTGAATAATTTTATGAAAAATTATTATTTAAATAAATTTGTATAACTGCACTATCTAAACCTTACAAAAAACTTCATTGAAAACCTCTTGGGAGCAATGCGGAAGGAAACCCACGTCATATAGACAAAGTTTTTCATCAATTATTCTACGTGGGAGGCAACATTATATTGAAAACAAACAAAATAAACTTACATTCAGAAGTGTTTGGGGTGAAAAACTTCCTCTCTTCGTTTGAACCAGGAGTATTCTTAAGCTAATAAATGGCTTTAGCGCTTTCTGAAATAAATCTATTTGTGCTATACCATACCAGATCGGTTATGGAAGAACAACTTTTCTGCCTGACTCCACGTATTTGTTTATTTGTAGAGTCCTGTATAGATTCAAGGATAAATAGCTAACTCTCTTCTATCCTAAGTATTATGTACAATAGTCCTCAAAGTGAATAAAAGTCAGCTGCATTTCCCTTAAACCCCAAAATTGAACCTTTCAGTATCATTAATTCAGAATACCATATTATTTGGAAATAGTGTCCTTGTAGTAGATATAATTAGTTAAGAGGAACTCATGTGGCATTAGGGTAGGGTCTTAATCTGGTAGGACTACTGTGAAGACGCAGAGACACACGGAGACCACGTGACAAAGATTGGAGTTGTGTGGCTGCGAAACAAAAGGGATCAAGATTTCTTCCAATCACTGCAAGATACAGTGAGGCAAGGAAGGGCGCCTCTGAGGTCTCAGAGGGAGGAGGCCTCCCTGCCCTTTGGTTTCCATCTTCTAGACTAGAAGATTGTAAATTAAAACATTTCTTTTTAAAGCCACCCAATTGCTGGGTCTTTTGTTATAACAGACCTAGAAAACTACCATGACTTAATTTTTTTCGGAGATGAGCTAAAGTACACTGGCATTGCTCTCTGTATATGTACACGTGCAGTTCAAGTTATTTGTTTATTCGCTTTTCCTTTTCTTTACTATTAATTTCTTGTATAGAGAATCAAACCGTAGTCTCATATGATCTGAAGCTACTTCAGTTTGAATCTAGATTCCATTCCAAGCCTGTATAAATGTGACCTTAATTAACCTTCTTAAAATGCATTGGCTTTCAAGGATAGTTTCCCTGAAAATGAGATTATGGTTCTATTCAATTGCTGAAGTAGTATCACTTCATAAAGCTATTTATAGAAATTGCCCTTGAATATTAAAACTTCCATCACTTGGGACTTACATAAATATTGTAATAGAAGTGCAACATCTTGGCCTGCAAAAGGTAGACTATCTGACAGGTAGAATATCAATTGCTTTTGGATCCTTTTAATAGACAACATTCTGATAAAGCTGTAATATAACAAAGCTGCGATTCACAAAATTCAAACAAATTTAAACATGCATATACTGACCATTGCTAGATTGTCTTACTGTTAAGGTTTGTGGGGTTTTTTTTCCTACTGTAACACATGTAAAGACATGGCTTTTATATATTTTTATATTAGTATAAAATTGTCAGTAACAATGTGCTAATTTCTGAAAAATAGACACACAGTAACTAAGAAGGTCTTATTAAAAATGTATTATAAAGTCACTCACAGTGGTGCATAGAAGAAGAATTGAAAGTACTTGAGATTAATTTTTTCCCACAGTCTACGAAGATACTGGTTGTACAGTTAATAGGTTTCCAGTCACACTTGAGAAATTAACATGTCTGTTTCTCGTAAATATGAAAATAATATTGTTGTCAAAAAATTGGCAAATAAGGCCATCTTCAAAATTTAAATCACTTATGCATTCAACTCAAAAAGATAAACATGATTGATCTAATTTCAATATTTCTTGACAGGGTCTTATTTTATTAATTCTTCTATTATATGTTCACAACTGGTTGCTTTTATTATATTAATGACCCTGGACTTGTACCTTCTATGGATTTTTAGTTTATTGCCAATGTGTTTCATGCCACAGATAATTTTGTTTTGAATTACAGGTGAGTTTTTAAAATCCCAGTTTTAAATTTCAGGCGAATTAAAAGTTGGAACAGAAAAATTCTACCAGTTTTTTGCAGGAGCAAGTTTACTGTTTACACTTAATCTTCTATTAAAGGTAAAACTGAATTTAATAAAAATTAGGATTAAAGAGTAATTGATCATTACGTTACTTTAAACTGTCTAGAGTTTGATGTTTCTGAATGTACTTTTCAATAGCTATCATTTATTTTTCCCTTTGAGACAGGGTCACACTATGTAGTCCAGGATGGCCTTGAATTTACAGCAAACCTCCTGCTTCAGCCTCCCAAGTGCTGAGATTACAGGCATGCGCCACCATGCCCAGTGATAGCTAATCATTTTTATACACAGGAAAAATATACTTCAAGAACAATTTTGAATCCTACAATTTAAATATATGTTAGTATGTAAGCAATTACTTTGTGACCAAAAAGTATTCACATTTATCATGAATAAATAATATCACTTGTAATAGATATGTCATTTCCCTGAAAAAAGGAGATCATGGTTATTTATAATTTTCCATTACTATAAATTCTTGCTCTTTTATATGTATAAATTTTAAAAAATCACTTGCTGAGGATAAATTCCACTGAATGAGATAATGTCTTATAATATATGAGCAATTTAAATGAATTCTGTGGCCACGTCGGTGGTGATAGTGGTGGATATTGCCAAAGTGTTATACAAATATAAAACCTAGTCAGAATAAGTCCTTCCTTATATGGGTTTTAAATAATGCCCCACCGGTTTGGGAATTAACACACTGTGGTAATGACTATCTGGATGATGCTGGAACGTATCAACCTGTTTACAATATCACCTCCCACCACTTTCAAGTATGCTAACATTAGAGAAAATTTCTTCGTCTTTTTTGCATATTGGATCTCTCATCTATAAAATGCTAATACTATATTTTACACTACTTTTTGTTATATTAAGCAAATGTATATAAAGTAGTTAGAGCCAAAACATGTACACATACAGTGATCAAAAATCTACCATGCTATTAATAAAATATTATTATACTAATTATTGCTAATTTTTCAAATATTTAATTCAAAGTTTGGAATTTTTGATCAATCATAGAAAATTCAAACACTAGTTGGCAAAGCATCAGATATTTGCTTTTCTTCTTACAGGCCTAACAGTTTCCTCATTGTAAAATTTGTTGAATTTTTTTGGTAAATGTTTATGAACATTTATCACTAAGATTCACTCTAACAGTGTTAAATGCTTTGTTTTTCACTAAAATTATTTTTTCTTTGCCATGGAAAATGAAAAGTGTTAAGAAAGAAACTTCACATATTTACATATGACTGATATAATTATTTTTTAAAATACAAGCCTGATAGTAATACTGCATCCCATAGTCATTATCTGGGGAATATGGTGATAAAATGTGAGTTCCAAAGGCCTTGGGTGGCGCCACGCTTACGGCCTTGCTGGTGGCAGCCCACATGGCCTCTGTTGGTTTTGGTCTTACCCTGCTCACAGCCTGCGACTTTCCTTGGTAAATATGCCAAAATCTTAGCTCAGTGGTGAATTATTAGAACTTGAATTCATTTACATGGACAACAGTATAATTTGTCTAGTCTACTTCAATACAAACAACAAAAAACCCATAATACTTCCTGTAGACCCTGGATTTCATAGGTAACATTTAATTTTGGAATTTCTTCAAATCTAATCATGAGAAACCTAGAGATTTATATCCATGGCATTGGAAATTTACTTTTATTTATTAGGGTTTTATATTCTTTCCTGTTATCTGGGCTTTATGAGATTAAGGAAAATGGACAAATCAATTCTAAATCTATATTGTTTTAAATTAAATCTATTTTAGATTTACAGAAAATTTTTGAAGTGTATGAATATGTCGTAGTGCTGGTTTTTCACCGGTAATAATGTAACAGGATTAGTGAGACAGGAGTTAGGATTCTATTAGGCAGTAAGGACAGTGAAACCAAAACGTAATCAGGAAGTCCAAAATAGAGTCAGGAAGCCCAAAATGGAGTCACAACCCTCCAGAGGTCTTATACAAACCTCTCCCAGGTGTCCTGTGGCTCGCTGGGACCTTCCCACATTATGATCAAGCTGGCCATAAGCTCCAGGGCACACGGGCCCTGCACCGGACACTGTGTGAATCCCGCATAGAATGGACTCCCCCAAATATGGAGTCTCCCTTAGGGTGGAGACTATACCGCTTACACAAAAGCCTGAGCTCCCTTCTGAATTCCTTAAAAACACCTTCCAGAAAGAGTCCTCGTGGGCGTGCTACTCAGAACCCTTTACTACCTTGCTTTTATATCTTTTACTTTCTTGCCTTTATGTCTTTTAAATAAATTTTCTGGCACTCTGCCTCCTCTGACCCATCGTTTCATTCTTCTTTACTGCAGGACATGAACCCAGCATTCTGGTGAGAATAATACATGTATTTGTTCAATAGCCCAAATTAGGCCTTCCTTCCTCATCAGGTTTTTCACACTTTTTAAATTCATGAGGTCACAGGATATCTCATACCTAATATTTTCTTTGAAATTATTTAATAAATATTTTCATGAAGTATGTAGATAGTTCATATCTTCTTTCATTTTGAGCTCCTTTTCAGCCTTCCTTATATCTAAAAATCTTTTAAGAAAAACTGATTATTTAGTTTACAACAAAATTTATGCTAAAAATTGAAATAGTGTAAAATATTAAAAGTTTGTCTATTTTAATTTGAATCATATTTCCATTTTTTAATAATGATGTATATTATATATGGATGTATATTATATATGAATATATATAATATATAGAGATATCTATTATATATAGATATATGTATGTATATTATATATATGGATATTTATAATACCCATGTATATGTATGTATAATATATATATTTACATGGATAGGTAGCTCAAATATTGAATCTGCCATAACCCCATTTTCTTGATAGCTGATTATGTCATTCAGTGTCCTTCAGAAACATTGTGCTAATTCTAGCAGTGTAGAGGCAATATACCAGACTATTGACATTATCATACTTCACGAGAATTAGAAATCATAAAATTTGCACAAAAATCTCAAACACAGAGCCTTGGTGTAATTTATTTAGAATTATAATTTTACCTGTACTACAAAATTTGCCAGTTGTCAAGATATTTGATTCTAAAACTAATATAAAATTCCTTTGGATTTTCTAGATAACCCATGAATTTTCACATTTCTCAAACAATTTAAATGTGTTTAATCTCAATGTATTTATATTTTATATTTTTATATCATAAATTCTAGTTGATGTTATGTGATCTGGAATTGTCTTAACCCATATACATTGTCAAAGGGTACTATGTGACTCCTTTTCACAAAGATTACTAATGCTTTTTTCCCCCAGATGACCACTTTCTTACATTTTTTTTCTTGCCATAAGGTAGAGTGAGAATGGTATATCACTTGCCAGTTATTGTCTATATTTCTTTTAGTGGAATATTAATGCAAATGAAATATTTCTATGAATGATTCTGATACATTACGCAAGACTGCTACATTTTTCTACTTTTTTTATTTTCAATTTTTGCACAGGTATAGGGTACTTTCCCTTTAAAATAAGTTCCAGGAACAAGATCTCACTTACTCAAATATATAAAGCATTTAATGATATTTATATAAACAATTTTGTTTTACATGAAATGTAAAACATAATTTGTTTATAACATTAAATATTAAGCAGAAAAATGTATACTAGAAAATATAAAGATGAATAAAAAAATTTTCCCCAAAGTTTCCTATGCTTCCAGGTGGGGCTTTTGGAAGTGACTGATTTGTAGTTTGGATCACCGGATTAGTCACTGATTGATTGAGTATGGTACTGGGTCTAGATGGCTGGATTTACTGAAAACATAATTCATCCTGGTTGTGAGGACCATCAACCAATAAAGTCATAGTCTGCATGGAATAAAAAGGGAAAGAGAGGATTACTGCTGCTGCTGGTTTCTACCTGACTTAACATGGACTATTTCTCTCCTGCCAGCCTCCTCTGCCATGGTGCCCTGCCTTGGAGCCAGACAACTATGGAGTTAAACCTGTTCAAATGGTTAGCCAAAATAAACCTTTTCTTCCTTAATTTGTGAGTGTTGGGTATTGTGTCCCAGTAAGGAGGAAGTAACTAAGACATATATTTTATAGTAACATCAAAGGTAAACATTATTTTATCTTATTTAATGCATCATTTGAGAACTATCCTCAGAAAGATGAGTGAGTAAAATCAGTTCTTTAAAGAGCTGTTTTTGTCAAATATTAAGTTCCATGTGCTCTAAATCTCAGTTGCTAAATTTCCAAGCATTTAAAATCTAATATTTTACATGAAATGTGTTTTAATATTTTATTAAAATTTTGTTAAAGTTATTCATTGCGTATAGACCAATTGTATAGAACAACTGATAAGTAATTTACTACAATAACATGTTGAACACATAGTATAAAGGCTTTGGGATTGACACTAGAAAAGCTAAGGACTGGGAAAATACAACCTCATCATCCACAGGCAAACCTTAACCAAATAAGTAATGTTCAAGGAGTCAGATTATGATAAAGAATACAGAGGAACGAATGCTTCCATTTGTGTGTTTAAATTACCTATTGTATTTTATTAAAATAGGTGATTTACTGAAATATATTAGACATCATAGGAAAAATGAAAGAAATTGTTTTTCATATAATTATGCTGTCACCTTTATGACACTTAATATATGGCTAAATAAATTGACTTGTAATATTTTACATCTTCAAATACAAACATTTTGACACATGCACACTTTGTGAACTTACTAATCAGAGTGAGACATTTAAAAAGTGTATCTCATTTTAAAACATTTTAAAATAGACTGCTTAACAGGAAGGGGACCAAGAGATGGTGATGGGGAGAGGGAAGAGAAGGAGAAGGAATGAGATTTCAGATTCGTAGGTGTATGTACCAGTGTTGCACAGTGAATATACTGCAAATATGTACTAATAAAAATTAAAATAAAAATAAAATAAACTACGTATTTTCTTTTTTGGGAAGGGGCAGTGATCACGTGGCCCTAGGGATGGAATTTGGGGCCTTATGCAGGACAGGTAAGTGTTCTCTCAGTGAGGCACACACTTTGGGCTGGAAGTTTAGCTCAGTGGTAGAGCGCTTGCCTTGCAAGCACAAGGCCCTGAGTTCCATCCCCAACACATCACCCCCCAAGAAAAGTGAGATACGACTCCAGTTCCTAAACCGTTTACTTTCTTAATCCCTAAATTTTCATCAGTTATGTAGACATGCTTTCCTACTTGTGCTAAAATTCAAGGATAACTAAAAATTAGACTGAGAAAGTCAAAGGGATCACATAGAAATATGGGTTATCTTTGAAGCTGATGGTGTTTCTGTGAACACATGAGGAACAGATCAGAAAATTTTGCAGTAGAAGTTCAAAATATTTAGTTCCAAGAAGGGAAGGCAAATATACTTTCTAGTGTCACTTACATTTTATATATATCGGTACCTAATTAAATTGAAAAATCACCATAATATAATCCTTAGTGACTACAAGCACAAATAACATTGTTTGGCAAATCTGAAAAAATAAAATTTTATAGAAATATATCTTTCTCTCTCACTTTACAAATTATATTTATTAAGAAAAGCTGAAATTATGAAATTCGAACAATGATTTAATCTTGCCAATTTGTTTGGCTGTATGTGTTATGCTATAAAATGACATCCAAAGTAATGTTAGATGGGAAGAAATTCCTTGATTCTTTCTGAAATGTAGCATTTTATTTTTGTATATGTTTTAATAGCACTAGTCATCAATGAGGAATTGGTATTACCTCATAAAGTTAGTTGAAAATCTATATGTTGTTAAATACCATTTGATGCATGCTTAGAAGAGCCTTTGTGATTAACCTGTGGGTATCACTTATTTGCTGTACTTGAGATTTTCCTTTATTTTTAAACCAAGATTCAGTAGTACATTAAAGATGGAGGTCAAAGGAGAATGCCATAAAAATTGTAGGAGCCTTGTAATGATTATGAATTGATCTTGTCTCCTATTTTTATGTTGCTATTTTAGCCAAAATGTATGCTTCATAATCCATTGAGTATTTCTGGTAACTTCCCTTCTTTGGGTCATAACATCTTCAGCTCCCAATATTCTTGGAACTTTTCTGTTTATGCAAATCTTCATTCTCCTGAGTAGGTTCAAATGTTTTTATTTGTGAGGAACTCCTTAATAAAAACTGTTTCTAGCATTTGAACTTTTGTCTTATTTTTCACCATATGATAATTCACTAAGGCTCAAGTGGGCAAACTAAATACTAATCCAACTTGCAGCTGTTTTCTACCAGTCTGCTATTTTTCTATAGTCACTAGCAAGGAGAGAGTTCCCAATTACTGTAGTCATTAATATTTCAAAACATCTCCACTCTGCTTAAATATTCATCACTTTCCTTACTTCCTACTTCATATTAAAAGTGAAAACCAGTGATACCAGAATCCCTACAGATATACAAATCAATCTAGTTCATAGTTTTCCATGCATCTTTCTTTTTATGATTATTTTTCAAATATTTTTATTCTTTAAAAGTTTTTAGTCAACTTTATAGAGATACCATTTTTATTTTATATGCTATTAAATTCTAATTTTTCTTTTCTTTATGTTAAATTAATATTTGGAAATTTATTAGTACCTTTTATTTACATTGTAGGCACCTTAGAAAATATGAAACAAAGACAAATAAGAAAAGCAAAATAAAACTATAAACGTCTAACCTTTCTGAATATCGCCTGCTGGTTTTTTTTTTCTTTCTTAGTATAAAATATTAGACTGACAAATTCCAGCATGAGATTTAGTGAGGTAGAAGGGCATAAAACCTTTCACTTACATGCCATATGACCGAATGGCTTTTTATCTCCTTCTAAATGTGAATGTTATCTTCTTGGTCCGCATGGGATCTCTTTCAGTTAATTAGGATTAACCAATTTTCAAATATACAAAGAGTATCAAAGTCACAAGAGTAAAGGAGATTTTAAACAGCTGTGTAAGAAAATCTTCACACATGGTACAGTAAGATTTTAAGATAAATTCATTCATTAAAGAAGTTTTATGGAGTAGAATAGTACAAATAACAAAGAAAGCTAAGATAAATCAAGTTTAAAGAAGATGCCTTGGACAGAGATCTAGCAGTTGTTAGATGATTGCCCAATATGTGCAAGACCTTGGGTTCAGCCCCCAGGAGTACAAATATAAAAAAATAAAGATATCTTTGAAATACAGAGTTACAATGTGTAAGACTCTGAGAAAAGTCCTTTAATGTTCAACTTCTAATTAGGAAAGTTGATCTTCAGATATACTTCGATTATTGGTGTTAGTTTTTGCACATGGACAATTATTGAATTTTTTAAAGTCAAAATTCATTTAAATGTTCTTATTTTAATAATAGTTCACTGATAAAGGATGAAAGGAGAAGGCACTTTCAAAATTCAAGTGAATTAATGTTTCAGTAGACTTTTATGTTACATGAAATTTAAGTCATACTATGATCCTCTTCTGTATCTCTTATGTAGGTAATTTTTGTCTTCGCTAGTTTTAAAATACATTTTAAAAAGCAGCGAACAGCTATACAGAGTAGAAAATGTCATAATTCTAATTAAATAAGGAATTAAAATTATGATGTACAAAATTATAATTTTGATTATGCAAGTGAATAACTAATGATTTTATGAAACGTATGAGAACTGATTATCACTAATGAAAAAATAAAGAAAAACTTCACTGGATGACAAATTTGTCACACTGTCTGTAATAATTTTGCCAGAAATTATTCTCTTTAAATCAATTCAATTGATATTGAGATAACAGTTAGAACCTTTAAAAGATTTAGCAGCTTTTTAGACTCATGGAAATAATTTACCATATTTAGTTATGTAATTAGAGTATGTAATTTGGAATCACAATGCATTTAAAATTTGTGTGCTTAATTCTGCTTTGATAATTTTGCCGAATTTTCCTTATATTTTACCCCACCCACCAACTTATATCAATTTTAAGCCCAACAAAACCTGGATCCTCCCTTGCTTCTGAAGTCAGGATGAGAATTTCAAGGCTTTATTAGTTGAAACCTTCATCCATCCTCATTGAAAGAAGTAAGATGCATGGATGTGTTCAGAAAACTATATTGATTATTGATTACAATTGTAGGGCTCTAGTATCTCTGATGGCATATTTCTCTCACTCTCCTCTTTGCTTGCTTCATTGGGATGATTTGTGATTGGTTTCTTCCTCTTTCCACTGATAAGACCAAGTCCTTCCTCCCATGTTGGACACGGCAGAAATTAGTGGTGCACGATTACCACACTAAGCAAGTAAGACCCCACATGCCCTGTGATGTTTATTGGTAGAACGAGAATTTGTATACAGTTTAAAGCAAAACAATGTATCAACATTCAAGTGTGTTCTTTCTTATGATTTGTAATTGTAATTTATGGAGTGGTTAAATATGGAACCTATATTGAAATGTATTATCCAATTCTGGAGAATCATATATCAAGGCTAATGAAATACTAAAATTCTTTGAAGATGCACCAAAATATACAAATATCTTGTAATAAGGCAATACTCAATTTTAGTCACAAAGTCATTAATATTGTACTTATAATTTAGATGCAAATTTATTATTGAATTTGCTGAGTTTGTTTTATTATTTACCTGCTTCTAGTTGAGAATATATTTTGAAAGATCATAAATTTCAATAACTTTGCCAAATAATTGAAATTTATGAAGTATTTTCAGCTCAGATACACTTTCTAGGTAAAGGTCTATATTATTAATGTTTATTTTTTCCTTGTTAAATATTTATTCCCAACTTGGATGCAATGCTATCAAGTGACTCACTGAAATTGATTAAAACACACAACACACTTTGCTAATTATACATTATCTTCCCCAAGTTGTAAATACCATGAAATAGTCATCAAACATATGCCCAGGCTGCAATTAACCACTGCATAGAGTACTTTCTTATCATTGTCTTGATGGAAAAATATGAATATTTTAATAGTACAAATAAAGGTATAATATAATCATTGAAAGCTACTTGCTGCATAAGGAATATTATTTCTTTTAAAACATGATCTTATGTTTTTCTTTTTCAAACTTCTTTAAGATAAAAACAAATGAAGAGTTTAGGAAGATTTATTTGGCTTGTGGTCTAGCTGGCTCAATGAATTGGCAATGAATGAAAAATTTAAATATTTAATTTCAAAATACCTCATTTTTGTCCTGAGAATGTTTGCAAATAAGCAGTGTTAATCTACCTTCCCAGAAAGATTTTGCATATAGTCACAGAGACCTGCTCTCTTCTTTAATAGAATCTAATTTACTTGAACTTCAGAATGCTTTTTGGGTTGAGTTAGTGAATAGTGTAACCATTAGATTTCTTTTCTTAAAACATTAAATTTGTAGGCCCTATTCTTAATACTAAGGATACTTTAAAAATCTTCTTGTGGTTTCTTCTTTTTTATAAGATGAATAAAATATTAACACTTTCTACCAGACAGAAAAAATAATAAAGAAGTGCTCGTTAGACTTGGTTGAAAAAAAACAAAAAAACTAAAACTAAAACCCCCAGAGTGCTTTGCTGTAGTAATTCAGTAATAAAACAATATTTCCTAACATAATATTTTATCCTGGGAAGCGTCACTTAACCTCATCCTAGCCATGCAAGTCTCTCAGAGCAGATACAATGCATGATTCTTCTTTATATTTCTACTCAGTGCAAGAAGCACATGTCATACTTCTTTGGTTTTGAACTCTCTTTCTGTTTTCCTTTTATTTACTCTGCTCTGGCTCTTTGGTGGGGGGGAATCAATTCATTAGGCATCCTACCCACCAGCCTACGTCCCTCATTCCTTACTTCTTACGTATAGTGTCTCATTTTCTGTCTTTGCCTTACTTTTGTTAAAAAAAAGTTGTGTTTTCATTCCTTTTTTTTTAAATTCTTGCACATGTAAAGTTATATTTTTATTCAAGTGTGTTCTTTTATTTTTACTGTCAAAATTCTTTGAAAAACACCATTTCTTCCTTTTTCTTACATTCAGTCATAATTTCTTGACATTTGCTTCTGGGCGCATTACATTAATACGGTACCCTTGTACTTCATCAGGTCACACGCCTCTCATAAATCCCTCATTTTCTCCAACTTCTCACAATGATGCAATGCAGAGAAAGTCAATCACATCCCCGCGTGTGTGTTCTGTGGCCTTTCATGAAAATGTTATGCTTTGACTATAGTGTATAGATGATCTTACGATATGCTTAGATTCTTGTGAAACTTGCACGAATTTTGCTTTAGCCGTATGTATATCAAAGGTGTCTTCTGATCGTGCCCAAATATCAACCGTTTTGTTTCACCAGCTTCCGTTTGAGTGTCCGTTTTTCTCCTCGGTTTGCCAACTTCTCAGCAACTTCTTCAAAACCATCTGAGCACTCCAAGGGGAAAGATTATAGTGAATGCCACAGAATTTTCCTGTGCCTGTTTCCTCTTAAATATATCTATGCAGATTCAAAAATTTCAAAGTTTTGACCTGTCCTTTTTGAAAAGATTACTGTGAGTTACCTAGAATACCGTTATTATCAGTAGAATAAAATAATTATCTCTTTAACTTTTAATACTTTGGCTTGTCATGTTTCAAGTTCCTGAGCCACACTTTACGGCATAATTGTCATTTTATTTCTTTATAATATAGTATGTAAATATGTATGTCACTCTTTAGTACTATGATATGAATAATGAGTTCTTAGAAAATATTGATCAAATCAACAAAACACTTAAAATACCTAAACATGTATAATTTTATAATCCCCTCTGTTATTTCTAAATGTTTTGAGAATACTGTATTATGACATTCACTTCTCTGGATAGGTTTATACCAATTACAAAAAGACAAAAATACTAACTTGACAGGAACATGTTTTAGGAGATTTTTCCAAACTACTCTGTTTCTTCTGCAAAAATATGTTCAAGTTTTTAGATCAATTTCAGCGAGTTTTTTCTTGTGGCTTCTAATATTATTGACAAGAAAACATGGTTTATGAAAAATAAGAGGTAAATCATATTTTGACTTGTAAATGACTGCTTGCTTACATTTTTTATACTTGTATGACTATGCATTATTTCATTTGCTTTTTAAATCATGGATCTTATGTAAACAGTAAATATGAACATAAATCATTTACTTTAATTTGTAAATCAAATGAAAGTAGTAATTCTAAAATTTTAGCAATTGAGAAAAAGTCAAATATATAAAAATATAAACCTAATTATTGAATCACAATTCAATTAATTAATATTTAAGTATCATGTATTCAAATAACCATTATCAATTACCATATGATTTTATTAACTATTATCTTGTATGAATTATTTCACTGGGATACATTTGTATCTTTGTTTAGTTTGATTGCTGTATATTTAATTGATTAATATTAACTCTAATTCTTACTTAAATATTTAAATTAGTAAATCTAATCTAATTATTTTAATTATTTGTGTTCTTATAGTTTAGTCTGTTATGCATTTTATGTTTGGTAAATCAGAACACATAGTAGGTTATGAACAAAACAGATTTATAAAAACACCTACCCCCATGTTTGAATTCATTCATTGATTATTTATCTTCTAATGCTCCACATGATAATTAACAACAAAAAAAATGACGTATCACTCCTTGAAGCATGGACAGGCTTGTTCAGGGGCAGTTTTACCAAATTAGTGACTTAGCAAGATCTTGTCTCAAAATATGGATGAAAATAAGAGGAAGAAAGAAAGGAAGAAGAAGGGAAGGGAAGAAGGAAGGAAGAAACTAAGAAATGAAGGGAGGAAGAAAGGAAGAAAGGAAAGAAGGAAAAGAGGAAGGGAGAAAAAGCAAGCAAGCAAGCAAGAAAGAACAAATGAACAGAGAGAGAGAGAGAGAGAGAGAGAGAGGGAAAGAGAGATAAAGGAAAAGCAAGATTACCTAACTAAAGTGTGTGTGTGTGTGTGTGTGTGTGTGTGTAGATGGGTGAATATGGAAGAGAATAGGACACTCCTCTCTTCATCATTAAATATTATTGGGGGCTGAGGATTTAGCTCAGTGGTTAAAGTGCTTGCCTTGCAAGCACAAGGACCCGAGTTCAATCCCTAGCACCAAAAAATAAATAAATAAATAAATAATAAATAAATAATTATTGGTATCATTTTATTTTATGCATATGTCCAACAATTCAATCGATATTACTAGAAATTTGCAAATGACACAAAAATGTGAATGAACCCTTGAGAAAAAATGACAGTATGCTTTCAATTTCTCACACCAGACTGAAAGTGTAAATAAGGACTAAAATGTATTATACTGGGAAAGGGAAGAAATGTTCAAATGGGAAAAGGAACACGGGAGGGGAGAGGAAGAAAGGAACAGAGGGACGAGAAAAGAAAGAATAGAAGGCAAAATGGAAACAAAGCTTTTGTAAATAAGCAGGGAAGAGGGGGTGAAGAGAGGGGAGGGGAATGGGAAAAAAAGAAGCAACAAGATATGTCATGTACAGGTACAAATCCCCTATGATGAATGTTATCACTATGTACATCTAAAATGCTCGACTAAAATAATTTTTTAATGACAGTATAAGCAGACAATGAGCCATCCAGATATTAAGGTTCAAGCCCAGCAAATTAAAATGAATAAAATTTATGTGCTCAGTGCAATACAGGAAAAGATGGACAAGGTAGATAATGAGATGGAGAACATCAATTAGATTGAAAAAATCAAGCTCCTTCTATAAAGACAAATGAATACGATACTTAAAATTAAGAATTTTTTAGCAGAATTTAACAATTGATTCTGTGTGGCACAAAATAGCAGAGGTGAGCAGAAAGACAAATAGAAGCAGAAGAGAAAAATTAATTCTAAAAAATCTAAAATGGTGCATCAGCGCTCTTTGAGATGGTGATCGGTTGAGCAATTCCCCAAGCAGCTGTAACTAGGAAGCTACTAATATGACTTCTCACTTCCACTGATTCGGTTGATAAATGAACAATGAATTTGTGCAGATACAGGTAAATGAGATCAGTATGCGGTCAGCATCACATTTATTATTTCCCCCTATCCCTTGTCCTGTAAAATGACTGAAGGGGAAATTGCAGGTGACAAAGGTAATAACCAGCACATTTTCCTGTAACAGAGTGTGGATTTCAGGCTGCAGGTGGTGTTTTAAAATGTCCAGCTACACCTAAAGTGAAACACTTTCTAAACCCCATTGCTTTACTAGGACCAGGAAAGTAGGTGGTTTACAGCCTTCAGGTGGGTTTCTGCAAGATAGCGGCTTCCTGAAGAGACCTGGTGACATCTTTTCCTGAAATTGCTTTTCTTTTCATAATCCAGGGAGGATTGCAGGTTTTCTGCCAAAACTTGGGTCAGAATGTGACGACCTTTCCCTCTGTCTCATGTATGGAAAATGTAAGGTAGCTAGGGACGTGTCATGAAACTCTTCCTCTCCACAAGATTAAAGGAAAAGTTCTGAAATAAAAGCAAATGGATCTCCCGAAGGACAAGTCAAGGACAATAAGGAAGAAGTAGTGCTATGCCCACTATCAGCTGTGATGCCATATCCACTATTTCAAAATTGTTGTAACAGTCAACAGATTAAAAAAGCAGTGTGAATCCAAAATAGGAAAAAAAAAAAGTGAAGCAAAGCACAAGTGATCTGAGTATAATGAAAGTGATAAAATTCAACTGTGAAGATAAAATCGTAAAGAGGCTATGGTATTGTTCCTTCATAAAGCACACACACAAAATCCCCTCACTGCTAACTTCACAAAACAATGTAATCTATAAGAAAATTTAATGCCTAAATATACTAAAAGAGAAGTACTGCAAATGTTGAATTCTATTTCAGAAATAAATGTGATACAATTTAGGTAATAGAATGATTTATTTAATGAATGCATTTTCTAAATATATAATGAAAGAGTATTTTAGAGGATTTATCAGACATTTCTGAATTGAAAATATTTATCATAAACCTCATTGCCATTCTTCAGATAGAACACATAACATGAAGAACATAGAAATTCAAGAAGTAAAAAAAAGAAGTGTACAATGTGAATAAATAGCACATGATACAGATGGACCAAATATTAGTAGTAATTTCCCAAAATGATATATTGTATTCGAATTAAAGTGCATGATAGCAGTCGTAAGACAGGTCATTAGCTTACAGTATTATCAGGAATGCAGCAAAGTAAAAAATTGGATTAATATTCTGTGTGGAAAATGCAAACACTCTGCAAAATAACCACCAAAATAATAGTACAACAGGTACAAATAAAATAGTATCAATAGACATGAGATAACAAAAATATCTAGGTAATTATGAACCAGGACTTCTAAAAAGGAAAAGTGAAGATTAGGCATAACTGGCTTATAGGAAAAAAGTGTGCCATGATAAATCTTAGAAAAATCATTTGATATTACAATACAAATAGAATTAAAAGCTTAAATCCAGTAATCAAAGTAGTAAAAGAAAGTATTTCTGAAATGGAGGATAGACCCAAAGACAACATACTCAGAGATAATAGTAATTTAATATAAAGATGATAAAATCGTATAATTGAGCTTATAGAAGCTGCAATAAACCATAAAAGGAAGGAACTGGCAAATCAATAATCTTGAATCATTTAAATCTGAATATTGAATCATTGAATATTGAATCATTTAAATCTGAAAAAGCATGTTTACCGAGATTTAATCTACAAATATGTTTGTATTTGTGTAAAGATATATGTGTGTCTGTGTGTGTGTAAAACATGGGGAGATAAGTTATAAAGTAAGATGAAATATGATACCCATCAGGCAGAAAAGACAAACTCCATAAAATGAATAGCATAAACCGAGATTAAGTATCCCATAAAAGACAATAAAAACTAATAAAAATAAAATAGTGTGTATTCAATAGGTGATTTTAAAATAACACACTCCTATTACCATTTACCAAAAGAAATGTTCCCACTTGTTATTTTGAGATGTCGCTATATCTAATTTCACAATTATTAAACATGGGAATGTATACTAGCATCAGTTCAATACAATATTCAAAACTGACACACTATGTGTATCGTAAACATTTATTCTTATACTAATGAAATAACAGTGTAAGAGTATGTACAAGAATATCTGTCTAATGTGAGATTTAATCACCCCCACAAGATGAAGGAAAGCAAACTAAAATGTGTCTGAGAGACATACTAAAAGGAAATATTCAATATTAGTTCGTTTACTGTTTTCATTAGATGCAATGAAAGCAAAATATTGCACTTGATTTTATGTTCCCCTATGGCTTTTTCTGCATGCTATATATGGTCCATGGTAATAAAATAAACAAACAGACTAATATTTCTATACGAGTTAAGATTTTGCCTTTTTAATGTAAAGCGTGTCATTATAGCTGTGTCTCAGTCCATGAACTCGATTCGTTCCGCGACTCTGGGGACGATGGCCTTGTTCCTGTCCGGCACCTGATGTGGAACTCGTGAACAGAAACAACATGTTGCCGAATGCTTCTGTTTGCCAACCAAACTGTGAACAGAAGTGTTGGTGAACTGAGGCCTTACTGTATTTTACTAACATTCAATTTAATATACCGTATTAAATATGCGTAATGATTCTGTAATATTGCAATTATAGAAAGGCTAAAATATGAAAAATAAACATATTTAGAACCTTAGAAATACAGTTGTTCATTAATAAAAAATGTGTTTACATAGTCTCCACAAAAGAAGGCTTCTTTGTTTATTGATAATTAAAGAATAATCTGCTGTTTTGCACATGGTATTTTTTATTGTTTTCTCCCTGAGGACAGTTTATTTGTTTTGCTATTATGTCAGCTGTCTTTGCACACATTTTTCTCTATTATCTCCTAATAATAGCTTATATTTGCAAAATGTTATCAACATCCTACTTCCTTATGCTGCTGTACAAATCAAGAAGAGTAGCATTTTTTAATTCAGAAGTTTATAAAATTTGTTCATCTTAGTAAAGAAAATACTACTAATCTCTGAGAAACATCTTCACAGTCACCTGTGGTTTTTACAGATCAAAATTATTAACTAAGAAAAGATTCCACAAGTGAACTAACAGACGGGGAGAGTCCTTGACCTATTAACTACAGCTATGGGATCCCTCAGATAATATATTCCACTGGTAGCAGCTCCAGGTAAATTCAAGAGACTAATTTGGTACCTCTTTCAAATTGCATTCAATCAATGGCCCAGACCATTTGAAAAATCAATATCCACAACTATCATCTTTGAAGAACTACATTATTCAGCAAAACCTAATTATCATAAATACTTGCTGTATTATAACAGCTCTCCACTATTGTATTAAAATTATGAAACAAGATTGTCCTGACATTTTTAGTGAGTGAATCTGTAACAGCAACAGGAAATTAGCTTTCTGTACTATAATATGCCATTACATTTTTGTATTGTGTTTCTTTTCTAGTTTGGAGATGTGACTGTTTAAAATTAATCTGGAACTGTATTAATCAGCACCTCTTCCAACTTTCTGACTTCATTAAAAGAAAAAGGATATAAAGGATGAAAATTTCCTTACTGATATCAAAAACTACTAGGAAATAGCTACAATTTATAAGCTAATTTAAAGCAAAACTACATATACAGCTATTTATAAGATAAATACAACTTCAAATGTAATCAGCCTGCATTAAAGAACTGAATAAATTAGAAAATGCAACTTGTATGAAATTTTAAAAAACCAATCAATTACTATAGTTACTGCAAATACCTTCTGATTGTATTTTCCAGCTGTGAATACTTCCACTGACTTCATTAACTATGATACGGCTGAGTCCTTTAACCATGCCCAGGGTGGATCAAAGAAGCTCTGGTCTTTACGAAGCACGCAGGAATTATTTTCTGACAATGACTTAGCTTCAAAATAGTTAATGTGATGTAGAAATTGATTCAGGTTTGAGGAAACTTCTTACCAGTTCCCTGAAGACTGCTAATGATATAGACTCCCTAACTAGACTCTTAATATAAATACTTCTTGGATAAATAGGTGAATTGTGATGTTGAATTGCAAGCTTAAATTAAAATTGCTAAGAACAAGTTAAAGGTATTTCAGAAAACAGGTGTAAAATTATTATTGTGACGCTTAACAAATTCACTAGTTAAAATAGAGAAAAATAACTCAGAATAACAGTAAGTCTCATATGTTTCATTTCAATTCAATCACTGTCTTCTGATTTTTTAAAATGGAATCATCCATCTGTCACCGTTCCTTTCTCTTAAATATTTACATATGAGATCCTCAGTGGAGTAACAGTTTAGTTATGATGAAAATGGTACAGAATACAAATGAAGAGAATCAACTGAGAAAACTAGCTTCACCTGTAAATACCAAAATGTAGACTTGTCATCAGAAATGTTTTATAGGGATCTCATTAATAATATCTTTGAATATTGTGAAAACGAGTATATTTCTTTTTAATATTTACCATTGGTATTGAGCTACTTTGCTTAACACTTAATAAGTAATCACTATCAAGTTCAAAATTTTGGAAGTTAAGCAATAGACTACTCAACTTATATAAATAAAAATAAAGACATGTATAAAGTTTTATATATAGAACCCAAAGTACTACAATATTTTTCTCGAGACTGATTCTAGAGGAAGACAATTTTAAGGATAGGTTTTAGGATTTACTTTGAGGAATTCTGAAATTGGTTTTCTAATGTTATTAGATTTAAAGACACACATGGTTCTGTTTCCAGTAGTAAAGGGAATGCTATAGCCCAGGGGGTGCTTTGGGAATAAATATTTGCAAAATATCTCCATTGGGCAATTGTGCTTCGTAAGAAGCAAGGCGATTGTGTTCATGATACTTTCAAATACCTTTAGAAAACTAAAAATGATAGCGAGTTCTGTTGTTTACTTCTAACATAAGAGGACAAAGTTGGGAAAATGGCTCACGCTTCTGAGGCAAGAACCCGCGAAGGGACCCGAGTGCTTCTGGGTGTGCCCTGATGGAAAGCGTCTCGTGTTGTACCGACAGGGCTGCGGCTACTGAAAATCAAACCACGATCTCATTCTGTCAGAGCTGAACTACAAGCCATG
The DNA here is from genome assembly GCA_004026905.1 of Hystrix cristata. Taxonomy (NCBI): domain Eukaryota; kingdom Metazoa; phylum Chordata; class Mammalia; order Rodentia; family Hystricidae; genus Hystrix; species Hystrix cristata. Next base: position 10,754 of record PVJO010002183.1, on the reverse strand, counting down.
TTGAACCTCGTGCAGCAGGGTGTCTACTGCTGAAGTGCGGGGATATAACTACAGTTGAATTGAATTTTTTAAGTTGCCTTCTTTGTGAGCAGAAAGAGCCTCTCATCCTCAGTGAGTGCAGCCTCTCCAAGTCCCTGCATTTCCTGTGGACACTGTAACATCTTCCTGAAGGCAGCTGTCCTGCAATCCAATGACAGTTCCCCTCAGCGTGCACTTCACCCCCTCAACCCCTCTTCCGAATAATGACACTGAGAGGCGAGTTCCAAGTGGCCCTCACAGCTGAGACACAATATGTGACCCATGAGGAGAGATGTCACATTTCAAAAACAATTAACTGAGTTTTCTAACTTGTAGAAATGGAAATGTGGGGAAGATATGGATAAATGAATACTAGTACATGAGGTAATAGTGGGATAATTTGTCATGTAACCCAAAAGAAACTGGACTTTCATTTCTCAATGGAGGAAAAGTATCTCAGAAATAAGGAGCATTCTTGGGCAGCTCCCATTATCACCATGAGCTGTGATTAAGGTAAGTGAAGAACTTACCACAAATCCAAGCAGTACCAAAAAGGCACCAGATCCTTCAGCAATAAGGACTTTGGTCATTCCCCAGGGACAGTATGGTGAAGGCGAAGGGAGTTCAAAGCAGTTAGTACAACGATACTTCAAAATGCAGGATTATGACCGTATGACCAGGTACAGAAGTAAGAACTATAGTTATCACAAGTGCTTTTCTTTATTTTATTATAAACTTGTTTTTGTGTATACAGATACAGATTATGTTTACCTGTTTCCTCTTATTCTTTTATTATGAAAAGTAAAATATGTGTACTGCATGACTTTGTCACCATAGTTAAGTATTGTTGATTTTATATGGTAGCATTTTAATAATGGAATATTACAGAGAAATTAAATTTTTCTGAAAGACTTTAATTCTTCTTCTGAAGAAGAGGTTGGTGCATTTCTACTTGTATTCATAATTACCATGTTCAGTAGAATTATGACCTTATTTTTATATTTATTTGAAGATTAAATATGTTCAAGGAAAATTAAATATGCCAAGTGAACAAAGAGTAGATCTGTGATGGTTAATTTTGTGGTCACCCTTGGCCCAACCACAGGGTTCCCGGATCTTTGCTTATAGTGTTTCTGATCATGAATCTAAATGAGATTAACATTTAGTAAATGTAAATCTGAGTAAAGAGGATTGTTCTCCACAGTGTGAGTGGTTTTATTCAATCTACTGAAAGCCTCAATAGATTTAACAGACTGAGAATTCCCCGACTTCCTGACTGCCCTTGAGATGAGAATCAATCTTTCTCTTTTTAGGACCCACATTCAGACTGAAACATATTATCAGCTCTCCTGGCTCTCGCTTTGCCACCGAAAGATCTTGAACTTCCTGGCGTCCATAATCTTAAGACAACTTCTGGTAGTAAATCATTATGTCTGCATCTGTATCTATGTCTATGTCTGAGGTATGTCTTTGTTTAAGTCTGTAACAAAATGCACACCAGTATCTATGTATAATATCTATTTATATCTCTACATCCACTTATTCTTTCTCATAACAATGTAGACTACTTAATACAGTAACAATAACTAATTACTCTTTCATGTATTCTGTTTCAAATCTTTTTTCAAAAAACATTTTGAATTCCATAATTATAAATAATCAGATTTTCTTTTGTATATTTGCATTTTTATGCTTTATCTATTTAATCACCTTACAAATTGTTTAATATTGTGGTATCAGAGTTTGAATGTTATACTTCTTATGGCAAAAGCAATTGTCCCAACAATAGTTAGTGAATATTTACTCCATTTATTTATAAATGCTTGTTTTGTAATTTAAAATGCTTTTATACACAAATAGTCCTGTTTCGGGGCTCTCTGTTCTCTTTTTCTAATCTACTACTACTTGGTATTTTATAATATCTTCTCATTTTATATTACTTCATCATTTTTCATCTTTACAATTGACCTTTGTTCAACTATAATCAACTACAAATCATTTCTGTCATCCAAATTCATTATATACTCGTTATGGAACTTACACATTTCTAGGGTTTGAAATTCTGAAATGAAATGATATATAAAAATTTTGTCATTAAAAATTTCCATTCTAGTGGAAGGATATGGATTATATTCATATTAACAATGAAGGAGATAATGTCAGGTACTTTTAATTATAAGGAAAAATAATTTATATGGTTTGTATACTTAGAAAAAAGTGTCTGGGAAGGTTATATTAGGGTTAGGACCTGAAAGATTAGAAAGAATTAGTCATGAAAAACATGTTAGCATAAATATTTTTCAAGACAAACGGCAATTTAAAAAATCTGATTAAAGAGTAAACTTAGTCTGCAAGTAGCAAATGGAAAGTGAGTGACTGGAACATAGCAAAACAAAAAACAAGAAAAGGAATGAGTTGTAAGAGATGAAATCAGAGAATTAGAAATTTAATATCGTATAGAGATATATGGCCTGTAGACCTTGGCAGCAATGTGGGCACTATTTCATTCACGATGGGAAGCAGTGCAGGAAATTATGCAAGAAAATGTCATAGATTTTACCCTTTAGGAAAAGCCCACCTACATTTTATGGCATTAATGCTGCGGGACTAAAAAGGACAAAACACAGGGAGCACTAACATGGTAGATACAATTAATCATGGAGGGGTAGACTGTACCTGGGAAATATATTGTAGCAGTGAATATAAGATAGGATCAGGATTGTTACCTGCTTTGGAAAACAACAAACAGGGGATAAGGGTAGATTGGAAATAGGAATGAAAGTAAAGATAGTAATCAAAAGACTTAGTTATTTTAGACATCTTATACATACATGATAACATTCATGATAGGGAATTTGTACCTGAACTTGACATATCTTGCAATGGTAAATATTTGTTGAGCACCTATTGTATATCTGGTATTCTTCTTGATCCTGGGAAGAATGTATTTTTTAGTGAAAATAAAAACTGTATTCTCTCTGGATTTATATTCTACTCAATTGAGATAGAAAATAAACAAATAAATTTCAAATACATTACTTGAAAAATAACAAGTATATGGAGAGCAAGGATTCATAGGTAATGACACTCTACTCTTTCATATAATATGCTGTTTTTTTTCATTAAAACTAACACTTAACCACATAACCAAAGTGTATGTAGGAGAAAGCCATGTGGGAATACGCATAGGGTTTCAAACAGTGGAAATGTCAAAAGTAAGGTCCCCACATGTGATCAGGAAGAGGAAACAAGCAAGTGTGCATTGAGTCATAGGTATAAGGCATGAAATAAAAAACCGAGTCAAGGAACAACATGTGAAATGTTACAGATTATGTATGAATTTAGGCCAGTGCTTAAGTGAGATGGGAAGTTATCAGAGCGGGTCTTGAGAAAAGAAGATATATTTATTTTAAATTTTATTTTAGTGGTGCATGATGGTAACATTCATTGTAGGGGATTTGTACCTGCACCTGATGTGTCTTGCTGCTTCTCTTTTCTCCATTCCCCTCCCCTTCCGTCAACCCCTCTTCCCTCCTTATTTACAAAAGCTTGGTTTCCATCTTTTTCCTTCTATTCTTCTTCTTTTTTATGTCCCTCTTTTCCTTTCCTCCTCCCTCCTCCATTGTTCCCCTTCCCATTTGAACAATTGATTGCCTTTCCCCAGTATGATACATTTTAGTCCTTATTTACACTTTCAATTTCTCACACCAGAGAAACAGTGTGGAAGAACTACTATCTGCCTTGCATTTTACCATGGGAGCCTTTCTGTTCTGAGAACAATCTGAATGGAAAAGATTCCAGAAAGGAAAGACATTGAAAGAAAATTGCTACTATTCATGCCATTAAAAACTACTTGGACAACGGTTAAATACATGGATATATTAAGAAAGGGTGAGGTTTTTAATGTAGTACATACTTATATTTCCTAGTACACTGGATTTGGGAATTTAAAAAAAATCTTAAAATCTTGTGCACAAAACAAAATGGAGAGGATAGCATTTCCACTCACTGCAATGAGTAAAAGCCAATTTGACTAATAGTTACAGTTCGATTTCAGATATTTGAGCAGATCAATTTAAATTTAGAGACCAAAATTAACAGCTAATCCAAAATTAAAAGTTTAAAATTAATCAATCTATTAACTATACTTAAACCAAGGGGCCAGGATGACTTCATCTTTTAGTGACAAGAATTTTTCAAACTGGGTCTTAAGATACTGAAATATTTATAATTTAAAATGATAAATAGAATCCCAATAATTAGTGTATCAAAGAAAGAGTGGCATTGCAGGAGTCATAAGTATGCAGAGAGGAAAGACTAAGTAATTATGTAAATGATGATGTAGAGGAAATAAATTATGCGCTTAAAATTGAATATTTACTTATTAATGTGAAAGCCATTAGCAATTTTGCCAAAATACATAATATTGGAGTGGTAGGAATTTTAAATAATGATTGAAATGTATTCTGAAGAGAAGAGAAGGAGAAATTGGAGGCAAAAGGTAAAAGGAACTTATGGTACTTTCGTTGTTTCTTGTTAACAGGTGAGAGAAGTAGATACTAGAAATAGGGAGATACAAGGTCGAGAGAAAGTTGAACTTTGTTTTAAAAATGTGAGCTAATTTAATATGTTTATATGCTGATGGGAATGACTCAATAGGAGGAAGGTTTTTTGAATTGTTTACAGAGACATTGAAATTATTATGATTTATGACACAGGTAGTCTTAGAGACTGAGCAAGTGCTTAATGTAAGAGGAAGTAATCTGGAAATCTCTAAATAATTAAAAGAAGAGATTACAGGGGGTGACGATACTTGATGATGTATGACTTAATGATAAAAGGATGCCGTGATCAAGACAGATAAATAAAATACATACATGAAAACATACAAAGAACACGGAAGGCATTATTGATGCCCAGGGGGAAAAGTTAAAATATATGACCAAGAGCACTGGGGATTTGAATGAAAAGTTATAGGTAATGAAGCTTTATGCAACAGTCAACATAGTAACAATACAAGAAAGATTAACTCATTAAAAATGAATAAATTTTGAAAAATAAAATTGATATTAGATTTATAGTATGTGTCTAGAATGTGTTTGTATTCATTTCATTATAGATCTTGTAGTAAGAATTCCAGTACAGTGAGACACACATTTCAAAAGTTCTCTGAACAGGGTATTAGATAATTACACATTAGCTTAATGGTAAAAATACACAAGAAGGTAATGACCTTGTTGAGAGTAATTTCCTTTACTTAGAATCAACTTGTACATATTAACCACATCTACAAAACAAAGCAACACTTAAATTACTGTTGGATTAAATAATTGAGTACTATAGTCTAGGCCAGCTGGCATAAAACTATCGTAGACTGCTAGTGGGATAGCAGCAAAATAGTGGTAGAATGATTTTCAAAAAATAAGGGAGAGTTACATTACCAAATGATGCTTAAAACTTGAGTACAATGACAACACAATTCACATTTGCTTTTATAACTATAGGTCACTGATATATAATTTAATGTAACACATTAGTTCATTTATCAGTCATCTTAAAATATCAGTAACTAAAAGCAACAGAGAAGTATATTGCCCACATTAATGGTTAATTTTATATTTCAGCTTAGCAGAGCTAAACAGTACCCAGATATCCACTAAAAAATTGCTTCTGTATGTTCTGGGGAGTTTTTCAGAATACATTAGCATTTGAGTCTGTACAAGGTTTAGAAATTTCGCCTTATCCATGGGGTCACACAACATCCAACGTGTTGAAGGCCTAGATAGAGCGAAAAGAGGAGAAAAGAAATGAGTTTACTCTCTTTTTTCCTCTTTGTCTGCTTTAGGACATCAGAGCTCCTGGTGCCCAGGCCTTCAGACTTAACATCAGCAGCTCCCTGCCTCACCCCTGCCCTGTCCTCGGGATTCTTAGGACGGGAACTTCTGCCACTGAATCCCTCCCTGATCCTCAGGCCTCCTGATGTAAACTGAATCACCAGCTTATCTTTTCCTCTAGCTTGCAGATACCATGTTGTGGGATATTTGTCTCAAAACCACGTGAGCCTTTCCCATAATGAGCACACACACACACACACACACACGCACACACTCTCACACACACACACATGCACACAGTCTCTTGGTTTTTACTCAGGTGAATCCTATCATAGTCCTTATGTAAGAAGGTTACAGTTGATAATCCAACCCTGTGAAATTGGCTAACAAGCCTCTTTTTCTGTGTCATGATTCAGAAATTTCTTAATCAGAGAGTCTAGTATGTCTTCCAAGATGGCTGCCAGGTTTGCTCCATCAGTTCCACATTCTAGCTAATAACTGGAGACAGGAAAGTGTAAAACATGTCACTTTATCCAAGGAAAGTGCATGAGAATTATGCGCAAAGAGTGTTCTTATATCCAATTAGCAAGAATAGTCATGACTACTTAGGTCTGAGGATGAACACTGTAGTCTCCAACTGAGCAGATATGGATGTGGATAGAATTTGTGTATTCTACTTATGAAGAGGCAATCACAGTTTTGTACATAAGGAGAGGAAGAAGAGTTGAACGGAGGGGAGGGGAATGGGAAAAAAAGAAGCAGCAAGATATATCATGTATAGGCACAAATTCCTTACGATAAGTATTATCATTATGTATATATAAAATGTACCACTAAAATATATATTTTTTTAAATGAGGCAAGAGGAGAAAAGATTTTAAGGGAAAACTACAATTACTGCTGCAATTTGTTGGTTATTCTTTACTGGGATGTTTAGAGAAAAAAAGAAAGGATATTGAGAGAGTTCAAACTGTTTTCTTTCGAAGGCCTAGAAACACACAGAGTCAAAAATTACATTTTTCTTTCATTTTTTAAAATTTGTATATCCTGTTTTTAGATTGGTAGGCCTGATTTCAACATAGGGGAAAAAATGATAATCCAAGAGCGGGGAAAAGTTAAAATATATACCAAATGCACTGGGAATTTGAATGAAAAATTGTAGGTAATTAAGCTTCATGCAGCAAACGATATAGTAACAATACAAGAAAGGTTAATTCATTACAAATATTTGAAATTTGAAATTGAAATTTTAGTATGCAGAATGCATAAAATTTTAAAACTAAATTTTAGTATGCATTAGTTTGACATGCATAAAGGACTAATTTTTACCAAATATAATTTGTGGCCCTTTGCCCCAGCTCCTAGAAGAGAACTTCTAAGCCTTTGGAATGCCCTGAGCAACAGGGGTGTCTTTGTGTGTCTGGGGGCATCTTTGCATGTCTGGAGGCTTTGAACCATGCTAGATAGTCCATGCTAACAGTGTGATTTGTGCTGGGTGGGTATCACATAATATCGGTTGATCTTTGCAGTGACTGTAGAATAATGTGTTTTTTTAGTTACACTAAATGAGCAATTTTCAGTAGAATCTTGGTATTATATTTAGTGCTCTAAATATTATTGCCACATCATTTCTGAGAGAAATACGCACCATCCACACCACTCCATTGGAACACAATTGAAAATGTGGCAACTGGTCTCTCTACTGCATGGCACATCTACCTCTTCTCCCCCTTGGTGATTTTTACCCGTATTCTTTCACTATAATAAATTGTAATCATGAAGTTTCTTTCCTAACATATTAATTCTTCCAGAAAATTGTTCAGATTGATCTGAGGGAGTAAAACCGTATGAGTAGTCCATCTGCTGGTCAAAACTTAGTGAGACTTTTTAGGCACAAGCAGAAGCAATTGTAAAGATTTTCCATCAGACGGCAAGAGGTGGGTTCGGGGCTGAGACCCATCCCAGATTTGATGAATGATGCGCTGCATTTTCTAGGGGGAGTCAAAGGCAAGTCCTCAGTGTCCTCAATCAGCCATTCCTCATTTACATCTGCATTTGTAACCTAGGTGCCTCTATTCAGAGATTTTTTTCATCAGGAAAATTTGAAAATAATTTTTCTGCATTCTGACTCAATACCTGGTTATTTTCCACTCTTAATCTTCCTTCCCTCCTTGTCCTAGACCCCTGATATTTAAGCAGCAAGAGCCTTTATTTTGGCACTTTCTGACAATGAGATGACATCCACGTGACCCTTGACCACTATGCCTTGCCTTCTACAATTTTTATTTCTCGCTTGTGCAGTCACATTAAGTGTTTGAAGCTTTGATTGTTCCATTTTGGCTTGTTGCATGGGCTAAGCCAAGCCTGGCTTTGTACTTACCTCCAGCTCAGTTGAGCTCTGACACTTGTCGATTCCTGGACAGGCAGAGGCTCAAGGGCGGGACACAGGCTCTCTGGGCTTACTGGAGTGATTAGGTACATACACGGCAGCTCACTGGGCTTAAAACCACGTGGTAGCTGCTTCTTCCTTAGAAACTGTTAATCCTGCATGTATTAATTACTGATTTCTCATTTTATTTCATTACCTGTACTTTTTATTTCCTTTCTTACTTGTCCAGAGTTTCCAACACTGTGTTAAATGAAACATATCTCAGTAGCAATCGTTGCTTGCTATTATTTTTCCTGGAAATATTTCTGTAATTTTACAATTCAAAAGTCTGCTATGGGTTTTTAGTAGGTTCTCTACATTGGAAGAGGGTGTTATTTTGCTGCCAACTTCCTGGATGATTTCTTTGAGGAGGAATTTTGAATTTCATCTAATACATATATTTCTTTTAATCTATATATATGTCTCTTTCACTTACTTTAAATTACATGAGCACATTTTTTAAGGTGGAAATACATTTTGATTTCATAGCGCTAATACTTTTTTTATAATATTGGTTTTCTTTGATAATAGTTTACCTAATATTTTCTTTGCATGTTTATATTTAGCCAGTTTAATTTTTTTTTGCATCTTTGCCACAAGTTGTACTAAAATTAATTAGAAAGCTTTCTAAATTTTTCCCACTCTCCAACAAAATTTACATAATATTTATCATACCTGTTTAAGTTGTCAGCATTGTATTTTATAATTTGCTGTGCTATATATTTCCATATCATTTCTACTACTAGATAAAAATTGGGTAAAACTTTCATAAAATTCTAATTTGTCATATACAATTTTTTTACAAATTTGACTCCTTGAAAGTTCATTATCACAAAGATGATTTTGTGCATGAGCACTGTTTGTGTACACAACAATATTGAGACTTCCTCAATAAATGAAGATACATATATCACTTTTTTACATTGCACTTGTGAAATTATGTTTCTCAAGATTGTGGTTTTGGGGAAGCTGATATGCAAGGGTGACTCTTTCTATTGGGTAAAGTGCCTATGAAGTATTCTGCTGTGTTTTCATATTTCTCAGATTCTCTTTTTTTAAAAAATGTAAGTGAACGTGCTTAAAATAACTTTACATTATATTTTGTGGAATTATAGTATTTTGGATTTTGATCCTTTTGGATTTTAACATTTAGAATCATGGCATTTGGATTTATGACTTTGACATTATAGCTCAAATTTACATTGATTACCTTAAAATATTTTTCAAATTCATTTTCATAAGACTGAATGGAATGACCCTTTCTTTTCTCACAAAGTAAAATGGATTATATTCACAACTCTACATTTTTGCAGGGCCAAATCAAACATTTGGTAAAAGATTCTTTTTACCCCAACATTGCCTCTCACTTCATCTTTGTTCCGTGTGAATTCCATACAATAACTGAACACCTTAGTGTCTTTGGCACCTTTGTAACCAACATTTCTTCCAGGTAAAATACATGTTGTGTAATATTTGATTACCATTTTCAGTGATATACATACCTTTGAAAATGCTTAAAATTGGGTAAAAGATATAATTAATAAAATCATCAAATAAAATTAGGTATACTATCCACGATCAAATCATTCGAAATTTAGTAATTTTCACAAGCTGCTTTACGATCTATACTGCACTTTTTTAAAGAGCTGAGGAGCCCTGTTTCCAGCTAACTCGGCTTTGCTTCCATGCAGGTGGAGTGACTCCATTCCAGCTCTTCGATACTACAGGTAGTAATATAGTTAACAGGTGGAGATGATTAAAATGCAGAAGGAAGCAGGTGAACATTTTAGAAACCTGATCCCAAATTAAAAAGATATTGAAAATTTAAGGAAAATTCTCTATGTGTACCTAAAATATCTCCACTTAAATTTAATCCCCTTTTATTGTTAGTTTTATTGTTTTTGTTGTTGGGCTATGCATAATTAAAAGTCAAAAAAATTTATAAATACAGTAATTTTTTTCATTTACAACATAAATAAACAATTCCAATTTCTTTGTTCTCTAAAGAGAGACACAAGCTTCAAGCAACAAAATAGAAAAGTGGAAAGCAGAAATTCTAGGTTTTAAATCTATATCAAAAAGAATGAGGGCTGGGGATTTAGCTCAGTGGTAAGAGTGCTTGCCTTGCAAGCATAAGGCCCTGAGTTCAATCCCCAGCTCCAAAAAGAAAAAAAAAAAAAAAAAAAAAAAAAAAAGAATGACACAAACCAATGACTCTTTTTGAATATCAGATTATGGAATGCTGTCTAAATAATTAAAATCATTGAAATGAGTATCTGATAGTAGCCACTTGAGTTTGTTACCTTTAATACCATCTCAGGTGGCTTCAGTAAGCCCCCCAGTATTCTTACAAGTTGATGGCCGAATGAATTTTAACTATGATTGTGTAACTAGAAACCACTTTATTTTTTGTATAATAAATTTAAGATGAGCCATTACACATGTGAAATATTCGAAGTATTTTCATTATTTCT